>JBBIGA010008390.1:0-15367 GCA_037576975.1 Alestes dentex | reverse complement strand
CACACACACCCACACACTCACTCACACACACACACACACACACACACACACACACACACACACCCTGCCCTCCATAATTATTGGCACCTCTGGTTAAGATGTGTTCTTTAGCTTCTAATAAATTCAGTTTTGTTGTAAATAATATAGGACCACAATGAAAAAAGAGGAAAATCCAACCTTTAATTCAAGTGCATTTATTCAGTGGGAAAAAGAATTATTTCTTAATCCCACATTTAAGAAATAATTCTTTTACATCAAATAATGTGTGCCACAATTATTAGCACCCCTGATGTTAATACTTTGTACAACCCCCTTTTGCCAACAAAACAGCAACTAATCTTCTCCCATAATGTTTCACAAGATGGGAGAATACAGAAAGAGGGATCTTCAACCATTCCTCTTTGCACAATCTCTCTAAATCATCCAGCAACCTGGGTCCTCTCCTCTGCACTCTCTTCAGCTCACTCCACAGGTTTCCAATGGGGTTGAGGTCTGGGGACTGAGATGGCCATGGGAGGAGCTTGATTCTGTGTCTGGTGAACCATTTCTGTGTAGATTTGGCCACATGTTTAGGGTCATTATCTTGCTGAAAGACTGCTGCTCTTAACTTTGTACTGTCCACTTTCTGCCATGGCAAAGCAAATTTCCCACTTGTGGGACTAATAAAGGTTTATCTTACCTTATTTTATATCTTATCACGTTATTCTCTGTCACTTTTTACGTGTTTTTGTGAAACAGAAATGTAGTACAGAGACTCATCTGAGATTCCTCTCTCTGGTGGTGGGTTGAGGTTGTAGTGGGTGGCTCCTTAGAACTCCTATGTTACCAGATTCAAACTTTTAATGCTGCTGGGAGAACAATGAGTCATGAGGCTGTGCTGCAAGAACAGAAGCCCTAAGTAGATGAGTGGGTGGGGTTGCACACATGGTGAGTGCTTGAAGCAAGTGGTGTGTGCAAAAAAAGCACACATGAGCAGAAATGATATGTTGCTGAAGTGGCCAGTGAGAGCATAAATCAATTCCATGTAGACCTCTGTCTACCAAGTACATTAATGAACAGAGAACCAAACCCCTAACAACACATACACACCATTGTTATGGCTGTGAATCTGCAAAGCAAATGCACAAAACATAAATAAGTAGCATGCAACACGGCAAATAAAACTTAATAAAGTTAAGAAGGAAAGCTGACATAATTGAGCTGTCGCTGCCGTTCATGAATTAAGAGACATATGCTGACAAACTGACAAGTCTCTTGACAGACTGTCATATGGCGAAAGGTTCCTGCCCTGCTTCTGAGTGCATATGAGAAAATAAAAGATGAAGATATCCACAAACAGAAAATTCATGCCTTTGATACGTTTTGGTGTCTGAAGTCATCTAGATGGACAGGACAGTTCAGGAACATAGAACATAGATACTTCCAATGGTTCTGTATCTCCTTCTGAGGGCAGCGGACTAAACAAGTGGTGTCCAGGATGGAACTGGTCCTTGATAATTCTCCTTGCCCTTGAAAGGCAGCGCAAGCTCACAATGTCATCCAAGGAGGGCAGAGGACAGCCGATAATCTTTTCAGCTGACTTAATGACCTTCTGAAACATCTTCTTGTCAGCTGCCATATTGCCGAACATCTACACAGGCATATGTACAAAGTACTACAGTGGTTCCCCGTCTTAGTCCTGGTGACCCCACACTCACACATTGTTGTGGTTTACCTCATCTAGCACATCTGACTCAGCTCATTTACACATTACTGATAAGCTCCTCATGGGCCAGAAGAGGTGTGCAGAGTAGGGTAAACACAAAACTGTGCAGAGCAGAAATGGGCTCACACGGACTGGGATTGGGATCTGGAAAGACTCCACTGGCAAAAGGTGCAGAGTGTACTTGAAGGGAAGACAATTCATTCTGAGAACTAAATTATCAGGAACTATGGGAGTAGCAGAAGTATAAGGACTATGTCTGGAGCTATGCGTGTTGTTAAAAAAATGCTTGCAGATACAGGAAAAACTTGTCGAGAACTAATGAGAACATACTGTGTAAGGAAGGCCAAAGGCTCAGAAAGACATGCTACCTGATCTTACTCATTATTTTCAGCTTAGATGTGAACTAGCCGTCAGAGATTCAAATACAATGAGATCACACCTGAGGGAGCTCATAGCCAAGCAAATGCTTTCGCTTCACTGAAGGCCATCAAGACACAGCATGAGTAAAACCTCTGAATGCACACTTTCAAAGGAGCTCACTGTAACGAGGAGATGGTAGCTGCATGTATAGCTCTTATTATGGAATTTCTGCAAACACAAGGTCATTCACACTTAGAGATAACAATTCCTAGACCAAAGCAAAACAGTCATATGCAAAAGCTTAGACAACCCAGTTCAAGGTGCATGTTAAAAGAAGTTCACATCCTCTACAGAGCATCTGCACATTTACTTTTAATGCACAATTGCTTTTTATTTACTCAATTTAACACTGGGAGAGAAAAAAAACAGAGACTTTAAATGTGGTCTGTGCAAAAGTTATGGCAAATTTAATCTATGATGCTTGCAAAGTTGTGGACTTTGCAGAAAAATGACATATTGTTCCCTCTAGAGGATGTGCTATTATATTATTTTATTCATTTTATTACTTAGAAGTCAAGTAAAAATGCAATTTGACTAGGGGTGTTCAAACATTTGCATAGAACTGAAATGCAGGGCAAGATACATGTAGATGGTCAGGAGACCAAAGGCGACTACAGTCTGACTACACAAATTGGATTGGATATCTTGAAACCTGAACACCAGGTCTAAAAATCAGATTTAAGACACAAATCAGATTTGCCCTGCAGTATGAACAAAGCTTATCTGATATGTAGGAAATAGGATCATGCTATTGCATTTGTTTTAAAAAAAAAAAAAAATCCTCTGTCAGCGGTTATAAATCTTGACTAACCATTATTTCACTCCTTGAAGAAGGAAATACTAAAACACTGATATTTGTCAAGTCAAGTTTATTTAAATAGCCCATGATCATACACAAAAACTGTACGAATATCAGTAAAAGAAAATCAAAAATGCGATAGAGGTACAGATATTTAAAATAAGACAGAGGAGAGTTTTTAATGTTTTTTATGGATACAGCTGGATACAGTTGGGGCAGATCTCATAGTTGGTTTCAGCAGTGGGCAGTATAGTGGCTAAACACCATTTCACCATGTTTAGTATTTTTTACCACCAGCTGACCTTAAGATCTAAGCGATCTATCAGGATCATGTCCATCAAATATATCAGAGATGTATTTCGTTCCCAAACTACTGAGTGACTTGTACATGATGAGTAATGCTTTGAAATCAGTTCTGTACCGACCTGGGAGCTAGTGCAAGACCTGAGAACTGGATATCTGTTCTCTTTTCTTGCTTTGGTTAGAACTTAGGCAGCTTTATTTTGAATGAGCTGGAGCTGTCTAATGGACTTTTTGGGAATCCCACTGAGGAGAGAGCTGCAATAGTCAACCCTGCAGGGAATAAAGGTATGGATAAGCTTGTCTAAGTCTTGTTTTAACACAAAATCTTTATCTTTAGCAATGTTTTAATGAGCCAAATGCTGAAATTTGCTTTAATATGGCAAGTAAAACTCAGATCTCTATCCATGATCCTGCCAAGATGTTTTATATGGGATAATGTCTTAAGTATTCTAGATTCCAGGTAGGCATGGAGATTTGATCTTCCCTCTTTGTTTCCTAAGGAGATAATCTCAGTTTTGTTTTGTTTTTTTTAATTAGAGAAAGATTTTGATGCATCCAGTTATGTACTTCATTGAGGCACTGGCACAATAAATATAAGGGAGGGAAGTCACTTCGTGAAAGAGCTAGACAGATCTGAGAATCATCTGCACACATTTAGCAATGCTGATGAATGCATACAGAAAACAGGAGGATACAACAGAAGCTCAAGGTGACTGTGTTTTTTGTGTAACTTCTGATCAAAGATGAAGGAGCAAAATATGCAAACTAAGATGAATATGATAACTTTTCTTAAAGAGAGTGCACAGAAGAAGAATGTTCAAGGTCATGCTGCCATGCTTCAAAGAAGATCAAGCAATGAATTGTAAAAACTCCACATTTCAAACATAGACCCCATAACTTCAGGAAAAAACCCCCCAAAAACGTTTGAAGTAAAATGTATTATAGCGTAATATTACACCATTTTTAAGCACTTCTTTTTCATGGCCTGCTGCAGCATTTATGAATGATATTTCTCCTTTCATGTTTGTGTTTGTAAATATTTACTTTTTTTTACATAGAGCACATTAAAGTGAGAATTCTAATTTCAAGGATATAATGATATAAAGGAGACACATTCATTCCTAGGCTGTTCAAGTCAGTCATGAAAAACACAGCAACAAAAGCTATCCATGTCCATCACAGAAAAAGATGCTGCCAAAGGGAGGAGATGCTGCCAAAGCCTGCTGCGACTGATGCTGGAAAAAGCCGACTGTTGAGCAAGCTTGGACAAGTGACGGTATGTTTTGGGTTTGTTGCTGGTGCTCCAATTAGATTAACCACAATGGTAATATAAACATTTAAGCCTAAACACGTTCTTAAGTTAGTTTTAAATCATTAGGTTTTGTCATGGTCTTTTATAACAAAATACAATATATGCAACAATAACATTTAGATATTACAAAAAGAACCCCACTGTTATGTTATTATAGCAAAGTTAATGGAGACACACGCATGTATAAAGCAAAAAGCCATGCGCTCATGGGTACAAGGTATTCCTTCATACCCACTCTAAATCCCTATAACATGCTGCCACAAGCAGTATACTGTTGCTATAAAATGGCAAAAACATAAAATATGAAAAAAAGAATGTGTTGTAATAATAATAATAAACAACTCTTATAATAAGCAATCTCACAATAAAGAATTCTTACTTCAAGAAATGTGGCTGCAGTATAATTTTACTGCCATGCAAACATGGACTGCTGAAGTAAGACAAGAACTTTCAGTTGTTCTTCATTGTGTATTGAAGCAATTTCATGAACTTTATCTTCCCCTCGTAAGTATGTTTACGATCTTCAAATTGTCCTTGCAAAGAGCACCCATTTGCAGTTATCTGTGTTATGTAAGCATCAAGCTAATAATGACACATTTAATTTTCTACACCTGGTTTAATACTGCTTGAGACAGATCTAACCAAAATATGGACATCTGAAGCGCGTGTGACATTCAAGCACATATGACATTCAAACACGGATGACATTGAAGCACGTATGACATTCAAGTTATATTGCAATGTTAGAATGAATCATACAGTAAATATTAAATTCAAAGCCCAAAACAAAATATTTATGGAGGAACAGTTAAGCCTGTTAGCTATCTTTTAACGTGGTCACTAAGAAAATAAGTTATCAGCCCCTCAGTTTAACTCACTAAGGAGCACAATCAGAAATATGTGATAAGCCCTGGCTGATCCCTGGAGAGTACGATCACAAATATGGAATTAGAACATCTGAGAACAAAGAGTTCCGGATTATGATGCAACAGTTACCCCCAGAGACTGACATTAAAACTCTAGAATGTGACGGCTTGTAATAATATTGGATGGGAGAACTACAACATTACATCAGTCTCTCACACACTAGCACCACACTTAAAAGCCCCTTCAAAACATTACCAAAGGAAGCTGTAAAGCAGAAATATACAAAGCAAAAAAAATATCTTATCAGCCTTTTTAATAGGTGTGTGTGTGTGGGGGGGGCTCTTAACATTTACAATTTGTTTGTGTCATGGAGAAAACTTAAGCTTCTATGATAATCCAATAAAAACAACGTTGGGGCCCTCTCTTTATACCTCTTGAGTTCATGCCCCCATGGTTGTAAAACCAGTCGTCCAATCCATAATTAGGACTACATTTTTGCCATCAATAGCCTATAACCAAATACGGTAAAGGTAATGTCTTTTAAGGGAACTCAGGTCTTCAGTTCTCGTCTTACAGGTCATGTCTATTTTAAAAAAATACCTTAAAAGTAATGGAGAAACAAAAATACAAAACATCATACCATATTTAGCGTATACACAGTCATGTCATGTACTACCTATGTGTGTGTGTGACAACAAAATCTGCCATATTTTCAAGTACAAGGTGATCTCACAACATAACATCATGACTTGCTCATACGTACAGACTACAGACTTTTAAGTGCCTGTAAAATTTCATTTCCTATAAAACAAGATGACTGCCTTACCACCAATAATGTGTCATACATTATCGCTTCCTTAATAATTACCATGCTTAAACAAACAGTCATCTGTCACCTAAATGAACACCAATACAAGATTAAGAGATGCAAGAGTAACACTAATAAAAACTAAAAAAATCTTGTCACCAGGCAAGCCTTAGGTAGCAAGCTAAGCATAACATCTCATTATAGCTCCACTTACATGCTTTGACTTGAAAAAGAATCTTCTTCTGCCTTCCTGCCTTTCTATTTTGTGCTTTTATGCATCCTAATGACCTTGTAGAACAAAAAGGACAATGCCAGCTTGAAAGGGACAGTTATTTGATAGAAAAATGCAATGGAGTTACTCACACTTTACCCACTAGCGAGTTGTGGTGTTATCTAACTAAATACATGCAAATACATGCAAAATTGTGTGTCTAGCTCATTAAAATATCAGGGATATTTTATTTTAGGTTATATCTTCTATGGATAATGTTAGCAAGAGAACACTGCAACATTAAATTCTACATTACTAACCCTCTACACAGAGATTCCACATCTCAAATTTGTCGACAGCAGGTTAGTTACTTCTCTCTTCTCTGATTTTGATTGTTGGCTGGATGGCCAATGAATCATGCTAATCTGACCTAAAGTAGTGACTGCGGGACAGTGAATCAATCCAGGGGGTGTTTGATTCCATGTAATACATTACAGGGCATTTCACTGATAGTTAAGTCAAGTCAAGTAGGTTCATTATCATTTTAGCCATATACACAGTACACAGTGAAATGAAACAATTTTCCTCCAGGAAGAGAGGAAAGAGTGCAAGAAACAAACAAACAAACAAAAAAAAACACAAGAGTAACAAAATAACAGAAATTTAGCGCAGTCAATATTTGAATGAATTCAGTATTATGGCAAATACTGTTTTCTTGCAGCAAAGTCATTAGGCATGCAAAAATAGAGAATATAGGTAGATGGCAATAAATGATCATTATAATTTTGCAGGAGGACAGAGAATGTGCCATATATAATAGAGGGGTATTTACAGTAGCAGTTAGGGTGTAAGTTATGAGTTTAAGGCAGAAGGATTCAGTCTGTATGTGAATTGTGTCAGGAGAAGGAAGAGGTTCAGCTCAGGGCTGTGTTTGTATGTGTGTGGGTACAGTTTATGTTTCAGTTCTGGCTGAGGAGTCTAATGGCCTGAGGGAAGAAACTGTTTAGCACTAGAGGCCTGTATGCTATGGAACCTTTTGCCAGACAAGAAGAGGGAGAAGAGGGCATGTAGGAGGTGTGTGGGGTCATCCACAATGCTGGTGGCTTTGTGGACACAGCGTGTGGTGTAAATGACCATGGCAGAATAGAGAGAGACCCTAATGATCTTCTCATACCAAGACATGATGCAGCAGCTTTTGTTTTGGCCATATTCAGAGACAGGTTGTTCGCTCAGCACAAGTCCGCCATTACACCTCCTCTTTTTATGCCACCCCATAGTTCCCGCTGATCGAACCCACTAAGGTTATGTCATTAGCCAACATAATGATGTGGTCTGAGCTGTGCACTGCTGCTCAGTTCGGTACGTTTCTCGTTCATATCTTAACTACTAAAATTTATTTTAGTGATCGAGTTGCCTCCATAATGTATGGGGAGAGAGAGCAGAGGGTCAAGTCGCCTGAAAAGTGTGTAGCGGAGAGAGAGAGTCTCAGAGCGAGTATTAAGACATCACAGCTATGGCGGCCAAAAAGCTGCAAAATGCAGAGCAACAAATCAGTCTTGCGGAGCTAACCACACAACAGACTCATAAACAGACTTCAAGACACTAAAGCTCAGGTCATACATAAAAGACATGCATCACTGTTTGTTTTTAATTAAACTGTTTGCTTTAATTAAGAATAAGACAATGAATGCGGCTATGCATGCTTTTTCCACCTGTTTTTGGACAAGAGCAATTCACTCCACCTGTTTGTAGCCGTCCTTAACTATAAATGGCTTGGTATTAGACACCGAGTTAATACCTGTCTCTGTGAATTAAAGGTAAAATGTGGCACGATGAAAGAAGATACCCCGCTGTGAGCAGACTGTTTTTTAAGACAAATATTTTTGTTGGTCCTAAAACCAAAATTTGGTGTATTTGATTTTAAAGCAACCATGCAATCACACTTGATATTTTCTCATGGAAATGCAATCTTGTTCATACTAATCCTCCTGGAATGTTAGTATGGAATTCTAGGGGACAAACTCATTGTCCAGGATACTCACTTCTTAATGGGTTAAAACTTCATCCGTCAATACATCTGGTGGTCTTTGCAATTGGAATAAAAGTCCATTCACAGGTTTTCAGCGAGCAAACACAGAATTTCATTGTTGTGAGGTGGTCATGTGTGTGTGAGGATGTATGTGTGTGTGTGTGTGTGTGTGTGTGTGTGTTTGTCAGTGGCTTTAAACTTGACTCAAATAAACAATAAGATAATCTTTGCTTTAGAATTGGGGGCAGTTTCTAAATTAGAACTAATTCAGAAGTTATTGGATTATCTGATTTTCTCTTTCCTCCTGCTAAAGATCAAAAGAAAATTAGAGACTTTTTAAACTATACATTTAAACTATACCTCACACAGGACTAATGTTTAGGTAAGGGGTGTGCACAGGTTAACAAGGTGTAATTTATAAATATAAGCTTTTGAAAATGCTTAATTTACCTTTTTAATGAACTCAAATGTATTGCTTAATAAAGTACTAATAGGCATATAAGCAGGCATAAGGCTTCGTGCAGGCATTAGAGGGAAAGTATAATTGTCACCTAAAATAATCATCTGTATTTTTTTTTTTTTTTGTATGGCTGAATTTAGCTATTCTGTTGCTCTCGTAAGGATTCGCAGGTGTTGAAATAACTGCCAGAGTGTATTTGGTACACAGCTAGACATGATCCCTCCTGTAAAATATTTCTTGTCTCATTTCTGTGGTGGTGCATTATCTTCATCTCAAGGTCTTTGCTGAAGCTTGTCTGAGACTGAACTGTAATTACAGATGAAGACAGCTTCAGCATCTCAGGAGAGATCCAGGGGTAGATAAATCTGCTGTCACAAAAAAGGGAAAAAACAACAACCACAAAAAAAACCCACCACGGTCACACACCTTAGATAATTAGACACCCTCTTGGGGAATTGGAAACCATCAGAACTGTCCTGTTGCATATGTGTTAAGATGTGGAAGTAATGTCTAAAAGCTTTGTTTTGAATAGAAACCATGTTCAGTTGAGTTTACATGCCAGGATTTTTTCCCCATGGTAATTTCACATCTGAAAAACAGCCACCCCCCATTTCCTGACCCGATCTTGCTTACTTCAAGCCACACCACCTGATTAATGTGGCAATTCCTAGCAAAAATATATAGATGATCTCTCAAAATATATAGATGATCTCTCGCGTGTTCAGCAGAAATCCACGCACATATGCCAGCAATTACAGTAAACAAGGCCCAAACACACACAGAAAGAGGCCAAGCTCAGTTTATTTGAACTGTACTTTAAAACAGCTGTGAGCTAACAGCTGGATTTTCCATTGCTCAAAGCACCTCACAGTTAGAGTATATAATAAGGGGCTGCATATAATAATAGACGTGTCAAATAATGAATTCACTTGCTGACTCTATGGACAACAGCTGACCAACTGAGGACAGTGCCTGAAATACAGCAGTGGTAAAAACTATTTATGGAATATTTATGAACGGTCTATGACTGTATTCATAAGATTACATGTTTTACGAAATGACATTGTAGAAACGTAAGGGGATTGATTACCTAATGAACATTTGTTTTTATATCACTGTTATAGTATAGCAAGTTACAGAGGTGGTTTTATAGTTAAGAATGAATATGTTGATTGCAAAATGCCATCAAACCAAAACAGGAAAATATGTATAAAAATGATCACTTATATTTAAGGCCATCTTTCATAGGCTAAGCTATTCAGTGCTTCAGTAGGTAGCTTTTAAATGATGAAATCTCCAATCTGCTTTGTCATGTTATGCGCTTTTCACATAACAGGGAAATGACAAATGTTCTGAGATCCCTTGGACAGAAGAACACATTAAAAAGAATTTGATCCTCTGCTTTTTGGATTTTAACCTTTTTTGTAGTACCAGTCCTTTCCACAGGCCTTCCCTTGTTTGAAGACTTATTCACAGTTCACTCACCACCTTTCTAATAAGGTGTGCTCTGAACCTAACTAACCCGTCGCTCCATAGCCTACATCAGCTCCCCAAGCGTGAAGTACATAGTTAGTTTGACATATTTTATATCAGAGCTTTCCAGGCCTGCTTCACACAGTTTCGAGTTTTCCCAGCTGGTGTGGAAGTAATCAGAAAAACTGTGACTGATATTAAGTTCGAGGAAGGACAGAGAAAAATGTCTGCTTTGAGTACAGCAGAGCCCAAAAATGTTCCTAACCTATTTCCCAAAGCATTTCAGCATTTCAGCAGTTCAAATTAGTCTGATATTATAATATTTTGAGGCCCCCAATACCACACCACACCCCCAAAAAGCTTGTGGAGTCAAATAAGCTTGTTCCTACTTTATTAATGAGATTCCTAGCTTCTTAATGTTTTGTGGGTCATCTCACTTTATGGTCATCATTTCTCCTAAGTCTTCAGACTTTTGGCTTGACACACCTTAACTTAGTATTAATACGTGTTGAATGAAAAAGACAAAATGCTACACCACACAAAGGCAAATTTTTGTTGGTTGCTCTTCTATGCCTTTTCAGTGAGTGGAAGATCCCATTTAACAAGTCATTTTTCTTCCCCAGTGAAATTTCAACTTGATTCTCATCTCTTCCATCAGTTCTTCTGTTGTCAACTCAAGATTTGTCTCTTGGAGAGCAAGTCTACATCCAAACAGAATAAACGCATAACAGAGAGAGTGATCCAGCCACAGCTTCCAGAGAACATGTTATTAATTCAGGCTGTTTTTACTATGCTGTTGATTTTACGAGTTTAAATTAGCTCATGAATTTTACTAGATGTCTTCAAACAACAGCACAATGTAAGGATTGCAGACATTGTGAAGAAGATCCTTTAAAAAAGTGCTTGATTCAGCTGGATTTGTGAATCAGTTTGGCTTTTTTACTGAAAGGAAGCGGCTCAAGAGGAAGATTCATTTACACATCAGGCTGTATCTGTTTTTTGCTACTTTCTGCAATAATCACAGGTTCTCTGTTGTAGTATATCTACCATTTTTGTCTATGCCTTTCCTTGGCAATACCCTTTGAAAACACTTTCTTTCATTCTTTAGATACATAGAGATAGATAGATATATACTTTATTCATCCCAGAGGGAAATTCACGGTTTCCAGCAGTATACACAAAAGCAAGCTTCGATTAAAAGGCACATAATAATGTAAGATTAACTAAGAGTAAAAAAGAAAAAATCTTAAAAGCAGACACAGTACACACATAGACAAAGCAGACATAGTACACACCTTATAGACAAACATGGTGAAACTTAAAAGGTAATGCTTGTGTGAGTTAGATTGACAGCCCAGTAATGCTTGTGTGGTGTAAACTGACAGTCCAGTGCTAATCAATAAAAAAGTCTAAAGGACTTTAGAAACTATAGAAATATAGGCCATTCACAGAGCTCGAAGCAAAAGTTTAAACTATCTGAGGGTCCCTGAGGACTGGTTTGAGGTGCTCTAGGGAAGACAACTTGAGTTGTCAGCCAGGCCATAAACTATTTTTGGACATGTACCAATTTTTTACAAAATACAACATGATTTTATCCAGAATTTATCAGTTTATAAGATTCACTAAACAAATAGTTTTATTTTTTTTGAAAGGCAATTCTTCCCTTCATGGTTCTTAATACTTAGTACCTTTGCTGCTGATACCACAGTAAATCAAGGTGACTGGAGTACTCCTACTCAGGACTAATTGTGTTTAAATTTCTCAGACACACAAAGCACTAATGAAGGACATGTATACGTGCATTATGATGTACATAGTTTAGAGGGGCCATTAACAAGTTAATTCTACTCAGACGAAAAAATAATTTATTAAACAGTAACAGGATCCAGAGTGCATGTTGTGGTTGCATGTTTTGGCTTTGATCTGTCTGTAAAAGCTGCAACTGTCTAAATGTTCTTTTATCACATCTTCATGGCTCCTGCCTCTGTCTAGCCAGCAGGTCTGCTCAGCCACACTGTTGAGGGAATTCTTTCAGAAACACTCCCCTTTGAGATCCTACCACGAAATTGGTCCTGGTTCTACGTTCTGACTCAAGCGACATATGTAATCAACCATACTCTTAATATCACTACTCATTTTCTGAACCTCCCTTGAATCCACGAAGAGGAGAAGTGCGTCTATCTTAAATTTGCAGATGCCTTCTGCAAATACGTTCTGTAACCTGCAGAAAAAGTGGAGAGGACTCCTTCCTCTTGTTAGAACGGCTTCTCCGTTCTTCGGTTAGCATGGGGAAACGCTCGAGGGTCGACAGAGTGAAGGTCTCCGTTCAGCGCGGCTCCTCACGCGGGTCTCAGGTATGACATAAATAAGCAAAGAACAAGGCTAGTTATACTATCAGAGTGTGATTGTATTTAGCTATGTGTGAACCAAATGCCCTCCTAATAGCATGCGCACCCAGCCTGTAGCGCGTGTTTGCGTTGGTGTCCCTGTGAGACTCATCCCATCGCTTCTGAGCTGCGTTCGGGCTGACCTACCGGGCAGTCCCGGCTAGCCCTGAACAGCCCTGACCTGTCAGTTCTCCAGACCAGAAGACCTGTATGGGTTCTTGGTCCACAGCATATCAGAGGGACTGTGATGCTCTATAACTGGTGACTCACAATCCTGCTCAAAGTTGCGTAGTGTTCCTCAGAATAAAGCAGAGCATCATCAAGCTCAACACTCCGACCGAGGATCTGACCAGCCCTCCCGGCTGGAACTTTCTTTAGCGAAGTGCGCAGTCGCTCTAAAGTGCTTGATTAGTTACGAGTACATAAGTTGGTAAATGAATTAAAATAAAGTAATTAAAAAAAAAACACTTTCCAACTTTCACTTCTCACAACGAGACGTGCCCCCCCACACACACACACACGCACATTCACACCCGCACCATGATGCGCGCGTTCTGGATCTGGTTAGATGTACAGTAATCTAAACTCCCTGCCACGGAGTCTCACCATCTCATACACTTCACACACATCGCGCAGCCTGAGGCTCGTTAGCTCGGATAGATGCTGAAAACACTTACAGTTGCTGGCCCCCAGCGCTGAAGTCAGAACACTCAGCAACAAGACGAGGAGCATCCTGGCGTGGTCTGGTGGACCTAAGGTGTAAAACAGAACTCCCCTTTAGCGCTTTAGTGCAAAGACCACTTTCCGCTGCAGCCCGGTATCTCCAGCCTGTACGGACACAGCTCCAAGCCTTCTGCGTTTCAGTCTCGAGCCACAAAGAGGGGCGACCACCACTGTGCGCTCAGCATCTCCACCGAGCCTCTTATAGTCTCTCTCTCTCTCTCTCTCTCTCTCTCTCTTTCTCTCTCTCTCTCTCTCACACACACACACACACAGCTCCCTGCTGCCCAGCCTGTACACTGTCATTTTGAGTTAACAGCATTTAAAATGACTTATAAATTATGCACTTCATTCCATAAGTAACCAGACAGGGATTTCCTTTAATTCTGTTCCTGGAGTCCCACACATCAGCTCTGAAATGAGTCAGAAGTTAACCCCATAACTGCCCAATTCTTTACATTTATGGCATTCAGCAGACACTTCTATCCAGAGCGACTTCCATTCCCTAACTACAGGGGACAGTTTCCCTGGAGAAACTTGGTTAAGGGTCTTGCTCAGGGGCAGTAGGATTTGAACCCATGACCTCTTGGTCCAGAGGCAAGTATCGTACCCGCTAGGCCAACACCACCCTACATCTTTACATCTATAACATAAAAGTAACACATGCAGTTTGTCCTGTTTTCTGTGGTAGCTCAGCAATAAATCCCCATGATGTAGGCTTTGTTTTGTAAGAGGTTAAAGTGCAGGATGCCAGTTTTAATTTGAGAGATTTTACATCTGCACTGACCAAACAGTCTAGGAATTTTCTTTGTATAGCCCCCATATTTCAACTCAAATAAGTGTACCTCTTCCTGTTTGGTAGCCTGCTAGAAAGCAAGAAGGCACTGGTGAGGTTCGTGGCAAACCGCACAGCAACGGGGAGAAATGGGTTGCATTTATCTCCATTTAATTACATATACTTTGATCTGAATGTATTTGTACTTTTATTATTTTATATTATTTATCTTTTCACTGTTTGGTATAGCTGTTACTTATAACTTTGAGCTTTCACATTTAATTTTAGGAACCAAATAGAGAAATATGTAGGAACCAAAACAGAGAAGAATAAATCCTAATTACCTTCAGTTGCTGTGCTGATAGATGCTAGTTCCACTGCAATTCTACTGTGAAGATTTTTTTTGCTTGCTATTATTTTGCTCCTACTCAGCTTGTTTTTGCTAGGGTGCTTACATCTACTTGAGTCATTATTTCATTGAAGTAATAGTTTAGGGCACTCATGGTGGATGAACAAATTCCCTTTCAGTCTTGAAGAAAGACATATTGAACAGAAAGGGCACCACACAAAATGGTGCTAACTGTAACTGGTACCTCTCCCATTACAGGGGTGGTGCCCTCGTGGACCCTCTGTGAAAAACATATCTGAAGTAAAAAAAAAAAGACTGTCATACATTTTGAGGGTACATTTGCACCTTGATGAACAAATATATACATGCACAGTGCACTCATGCTGTAGGCACAGGTTTGTGCTAAGGAAAAAAAGAATACACAAGCAATACAAACCACAGGTCACACAGTCTGTACACGCAAGGGTGCTGGAAGCATTTTTAACGTGAGGGGGACGCATCCGTCTATGGATACACATGTGCAATGTCTCGGTCGTTGCCAGGGGGATGGTTGCACACGTGCAAAGTCTCGGTCGTGGTCTGGTGGGGAAAGGGGGGGGTGCGCACGTGCAAAGTCTTGGTCGTTGCCGGGGGGTGGTTGCACCCGGGAAATAAAAAGTAGGGGGGAGGGGGCGAAATGGATGATTTTGAAAAGTGTGTGTGTGGGGGGGGGGGACTTCCCTTGCTATAACGGTTCTGGTGCCCATGTG
>JBBIGA010008335.1:0-15375 GCA_037576975.1 Alestes dentex | reverse complement strand
GCTCATTTTGAAAGGGACTGAAACTGTCAAGAATAGAGCTGGTGAGATCTCTTTATGTGAGAGTGATTTTATACAAAGAACTTCATGAACATGTTTTGTATAGTCCATAGACCTATTATAACTTGTTTGAAAAGAGGTATGATATGTCACCTTTAAAGTTTTTCTGTAAGCAACAACTAACCTATTCATCCTCCATCAACAACTGTATTCATTTTAGGTTGAACAGGATTTACAGAACATTGGCAAAAAGTCTATCCTATATAGTAAGAAACTGTACTGCATTATTGTCCAAATACAGCGATTATTTTAAAATACTAAACTGTGTTGTAGCCAGAGTGAAAGGTACCATTCTGTCATTCGTGAACACACCACAGCACACAGTGTAAACAGCACAAAATTCCTCCTCTGTATTTAACACATTCACCAAGGGAAGCAGCGGGCAGCCAGGAACACAGAACCTAGGGGGGGAGTGTGTGAGTACGGTACCTTGCTTAAGGGTACCTCAGAGGTGCCACTAGCAGTCTTGGGATTCAGAACACCATACCTGAACAATGTGTTCAGTGTGACAGGGTGTGTTATCCTGAAAGAGGCCACTACCATGGACTACCATTGCCATTGTGGGTGCGCCTTGTCCACAAGGTGTAGAAGTGTATAAACTGATGTCTATATGAATGCCTGGACACAGAACAGTACCCAGAGCATCATAACATTTCAGCTTGTTTCCTCTTTGCAGTGTATCCGTCCTCTCTCTCTCTCTTCGATTAAATTAGGGTCTAAGTTGCTCTACACTTCTGTGATCGTAGCTAAACAAAACTAGGCAAGCTGGAAACAACAAAAAAATTGCCACCATTCCAGCATTTGTTTGATTACACAACAGAACATAATCTAAAGTAACACATACTAAATAAATACGACTAAATGCAAATGTTTGAAGCAAATGACACTTTATGTTATTCACGTTTTATATTTGCTATACATATTGAGGAAAAAATCAAACATAAAATAGAAAATGTTCCCTAACTTTTTCATGCGCCACTTTCTCACGTTCTCTGTAGAGGATGCATACTTATATTCAGTGAGGAAAAAAAAAAACAAAACTTTTGCACATGACTGTATCCATACACAAATTTCAGTATCTTAATAAAACTGTCGTGTTTTTTGTCCAATCTTGTTACCTCATTCTTGTAGCAAAAGAACGCAGCTGTAAGTCCAGCACGGATAGGTCGATAATCTAAAATAGTGGTGCTCAGCAAATAAAAAAATACTTACACGTCATGAAACAAGATCCTGTGCTGTGGAGGGCTGAGAGCAGGAAGTGGTGAAAGGCCAGTTAAAGGTCTTCATAAGCCTAATGAAAAAGCACTCAGACCTCAAGGCGAGACGGACACTGGTGCATTCCAACAACACACATTAGGCAAATGCAGTTGTGTCCATTTGCAAGTACAAGGACAGCATATTTGTGAAACATAAATAAGGCTCTTTAGCCCTTCAGACTTTTCTTCTGAGCAGAGAGGACATGGCATTTCGAACTAGATCAATGTGCTTCACTTCACTTTCCTTGTTGCAGTAGGTTGCAGAACCTTTACCCGAAGTAAATTATACATCGTTAAGAAAAGAAGCTAATTAGCACAGGCTGTATTAGATAAGATCTTGACAAATTAGATTGGTGAGCCCTGGGAAGTTACCCTCACTGTCTGAATTCTAACACACAATGATTTTCTCTTCCTTTTTCTGAGAGTACGGCAAACGCTCTCTATTATCACCACATTTATTCATTCTGCTCACAGATAGAGCTGACTGAGGGGACGGTGCTTCAAGGATGCATCAGTGGCCCGAGACACTGCCTCCAGGAAAAAAAAAAGGCCCTCTTCACTGCCTTAAAAACCATGAAAGTGTTCTTTTTCTCTTTGTCTCTAGTGTACACACTCACTCTCTCTCTCTCTCTCTTCGTGTCTCTTTTGTGCAGTGCTCAAGAGCCAGATGTGCTCCGCTCGGAAAGTTAAACCCAGCTTTGCGGCACCTCAGCCTGCTGCCTCGTCTTATGTCCACACCTGGATCCCATTGACTCCTGCACCCACGCCAATGAGACTGCGCCTCTGGGACCGACAGCAGTAAAAAACAATTACAACCAGCTTTAGGCCATTTTTACAACTCCCCCGCTAACTCACACATGCACACACAAAGAAAAACACACATGTGAACAACGCCCTTGCACCCAACGGCATTACGACGAACGACTTATTGTTTAAAATTCTCATCCGCATTAAACGCTCTAGCTCTGTAGTCAGCTGCATGAGGTAAATAGCTGATGATATGGACCAAGATATTTATGTTCATAGATGTCTATAAAATGCACACATTTCCCCCCCTGGACTGTACGCAACATGTCCGACCCATTTTAAACAATGATGAATCTGCTGTTTCGCATCTTTAACTGTGCCACTGTGGTAGATGCTGTAGGCAACAGATTTTGTGAGTCAGATGATAATGTGTCTCATTTAATGCAACTCAAAAGTTCTGCCAGCACAGCTGAGCTCGAGATCACCTGGCAGCCCAGAATGACTATTCAACATAATGGCCGCACATTCTCTGAGATAAATAAATAAGATGTTTGCAGTACAGTGTTTTTGGATGTTTATTGAGTCTCACACCTCGTCTACATACATAACTCTTTGCACCACTAGTGAGGAGAAAGCCAGGTCTTGTGTGCAAGCTTTATGAGCTGTTAGAATCGCAGAAGCCATCTTGTAAATGACCAATTAAATGAGAAGAGATCACGAGAGACTGCATACCTGCCCGGAAGGAACCATAAAATCTAATAAGGGGGGGGGAGCTGGCCTCAGAGAAGCTGGCCTCCGAGAGGAACACTGCTGAAGATAATTACAGTGAGGGATTTTCTCCTTCCTCTCTCCCTGCCTTCTCCTCTTCCATTTAACTTGTGTTAAATAAAAAACTTATCAGACCAAGAAACTCTTTTCTGTCATTAGTGCATTAGTATTGTACTTAACCACGCAATATGCACACACAAACATACAAAGAACAGTGCTACTGGCACCCTTGGTACAGAGGAAAAAGGGCCCAGAACAATTAAATCCTTCACTGAACATTTGAGAGAAGGTCAGACAGAAGAACTAAAAAAAAAAGGAAACAAAATATTTAATGTGCAATATGTGCTACAATTATCGGCACCTCTAAACAAAATCACAACACTAAAATTGATCTTTTAATGCTGGTTGAAGAACACACATAAAGGGATTCAGGACTTTGTCTCAACGCAAAATGTCTTGAGAGCCTTCAGGGTCCTTTGCGTGCGAACTTGCCTCTTCAGTTCCGCTCTCAGGTTTTCAGTGGTGTTAAGATCAGGGTAATAGTGCAGCCACCACAAAAGCTTAATTCTGTGTTCAGCTCATCGGTTTTGAGTGAATTTTACATTTTGAGCCGCCATAATGTCTACTTTGCCAGGTATCTTAAAATGCTCGTCGGAATTTTGGATTATTTTTTCCCCACACGCTGTCATATAAAAAATGAAAATCATATTTGGCAAAGCGCTCAGCTGTATTCACCTGATATACACATGTTGCAGATCTTCTGCACTCTTTTTTGCATAAAAGAAACACATTAAAGAGAACAAACGGCCAAGTATCATGGAGAAAGCACAGCCATTCAACACATGAATTCCAGTCATTACAATGAAACAAATAATGCACAGTTGTTAAGATATAAGCATCAATAAGCTTAATTGTTTGCATATCATTCTGAAGGTGCAATCAATCACTGATGAAAGTGCAAAGGAATTTTCGGTGAAGTGGAAATCAAGCAAGCGCCAGATCAAAGATTGCAGGTGAGAGGAGGTTAGGGGGAAGGAAGAGGTAAAAGAAGAGAAAGAAGTTGACAAGAGCAAGATCACGTTTTACAGTCTCTGACCACTTTCATGTTCTTGGCATGATGAGATTAAAGAGGCGATCAGACCTAAGCCGTTTCAGTAAAGATGTTCTGAGAAGAACATTCAGAACTTTTAGATTACTTGATGCATATCTGACTGTATATATGATGCAGGTGAGAAAAAAGAAACACTTTACAAAGCCAAACAAAGTCAGTTTCTCACCTATAGCGGTATCACATCTTTTCACAAGGTCAGGAAAAAAACCCATGTGATGCAGATAAGAAGTTTTGGCCTGCCTCTCGTGTGCACAGTGTGTTGGTATAAGGTTTTAATGTGTGTGTGGTAAGCAGTATGTATAACTAATTGAGAAAAACTGTAATCACTGTACCTCAAAAAATTTTAAAAAAAGCTGATAAATGTTTGCTGACAATTTTCAGAGCACTGTGGTATTTACAACAGGGTGACAAATTACATTTTGTCTCTATTGGTTACACATATTTCAAAGTTTTTTAAAACATTTCCTACAAACAGAGTTTACTATAACTTTACGTTAACAAGAAAAATCTCACATCTCACCAAAACAGCACTTGAGTCAGAATCACACAGCGACCACGTGTGTGACACTATGCTGCAAAACACGAAACATGTAATATACACTCTTGATTATTTACCAACAGAAAAGATTTACTTTCTCAAGTGCTATTTATGGTACTGTATACAGTATACAGAACTGTAAAAAAAAAAAATGCAGCGATAAAATATTGGAGCACGTATATTGGATCAAGATGGCAAGAGATAATCATCTAAGTGACTTTGAAAGAGAGTTCATTATTGGGGCAGGGATGTCAGGAACTACAGTCACAAGGACCATTTAACTGGCAAGTGCCTCAGTGGAAAAGAGACATTTCCATTTAAATCAAGGGGAAAGACAGCAGTTGATGGGCATTAGAACCTGTGCTCGAGGGAATACGTCCAGTGAAACAGTGCTCACGTGTGCGCCTTGTGAGAAAAAAACAGAAGAGGAACTCTTCCCCGGGTGACTGAGAATGTTACAAGAACCATTCACATCTACATCAAGAGGTTATAGTCTGGTGATGATGTACAAGTCCTTTAATGCAAAGACAAAAGCACATTTGAGAGTTCAGTGGTGCACAAACTACAGGCAGTGGTCTGCAGAGATGTGGAAGAAGCGATATAGTCATATGAATCATCCTGTCGCTATATTCTACACAAATATGCAAGGAAAAGTGCGGTGTACATCAAGAGGTGCCTGACCCCTACGAAGAGGGGGTCCATTATGACATGGTTCAAGTCCCCTTGTCCTCTTAGAGGGAAGGGTCACTGAAAATCAAGACAGTTATTCTGACTTATCACTTTTATCTTATGTTGAAACACTTCTGGGGCAGCTGGTGGCCTAGGGGTTACGGCGTTCACCCTGCAAGCCAGAAGGCATGGGTTAGAAATCCCAAGACCGCTGAGCACCTCTGAGGTACCCTTGAGCAAGGTCCCCACACACTGCTCCCCGGGTGCTGTGTTCCTGGCTGCCCGCTGCTTCACTCAGTGAATGGGTTGAATGCAGAGGAAGAATTTCGTGCTGTTCACACTGTGTGCTGTGGTGTGTGTGTGTATGACAGAATGGTCACTTTCTCTCCTTATGAAAGTTGTCTTTTCTAGAATCACAGCAGCACAGAGCAGATCAAGCTCTGCATCTCAGCCAGAGTTTCCTTATCTCGGTTCTCATACAACACCCATAATGACGGGGCCTAGTAGTCTCATCCTCTCACTGTGGATCAGGCTTGCTGTGCTCGATATGACCAGCACCCTGCCACTACCACCATAAACTTCAGAGGATCCACTGGAGATGCTTCGCAGATGCCAATCTTACCTAATCTTACCTTTACCAAGTCCTATAGAGGACTTCATTTACAACAAAAGAGAACTAAGTAATATTCTCTCAACAGAATCTCCTCTCCACCACCCTTCTCATCCAAAATAAGGCAAAATTGTCTGTTATGGGCATATGTTCTAGTGGTTTGTGCACCGTTGCAGCAAATCAATTTGCTCCCTATCTACCCAGAATATCACAAATGGAAAAATTAAGAGACCACTTTGAGCTTTTTTTCTGTTCACAGTTTGTACAATTTGCAGCTGTGTGTGTGTAAAATGCACAGGTTGCTATTCTTTTATGAACTATTGCAGTGTGAGCTGTGTAAAAAAATAAGAAAGTGAGTGCAGTAGTGTTTGTATAGCAGTGCTGTATTCCAGCAGCTTCACTCTTTATTCAGTTTCTGATGGGATGAAACAAAGTGACACACACACACACACACACACACACACACACACTCACTCTGCTCTTAACATCACTATTTTAATTGTTGCAGTTGTAGAATAATGTAAGAGTGTTGTGTGGTTAACCATTTCCAAGGAATAATAAATTATTTACATGTATTATTTAAAATTTTCCTCCAAACATTTTTTTGTTTGGAATTTTGAATCAAGTGTGGTCAACAGTGCATAAAACAATAGTGATGTGCACATTTTACACAGACACACTCCCACAAATTGCAAAAGCCATAACCAGAAAAAACCCCCAATGCAGTCTCTTATTTTTTTTTTCATGGCTGTAGATCTAAACAACCTTGTCATTGAACATGCTTCGCGACATGTGAAATATCAAATGAACCGCTGTAGGTTGTAAAAAAGTTTTTAGTAGCTTAGTTTTACAGAGAGAAATGCAGTATATAAAAGGATTCCGCATGAATAAAGCCGCTTCATTAAATACGTTGTATCTACACTCATTGCCCGTTTTATCAACTCCACTGACCATTCAGAAGTTTACAGATACACTAGCTGTATTCCATCTGCCTGTCCGCATCATTCAATATCCCCCTTCACCCTGGTCATTAATGGTCAGGACCCCTACAGGACCACCAGTAAACAGGAATTATTTGGTGGAGGGTGGATTGCTCTCAGCTCAGCTGTAAAACTGACATGCTTTTGGAACGTTAATGTGCTGAATGGTCTGCCAAGTCATAATATCCAGCCAGCAGTGTTCCGTGGTCAGATTTTGGCCCCGGTGAAGGACTAGAGGGTATCTTTTTAGGATTCCAGTTCCATTCTGTGCAGCAGCCGACCACATTCACAAACACTAATATACCACTTCCATGTCAGTGTTACTGCTGTGCTGAGAGAGATCAACCATCCACGTAACATCTGCTCAACAGTGCACATACAAGGTAGGTATTCCTAACGAAGTGGCTCCTCAGTGTACATCCACTATTTTTGTTCAAGCAAAAGTGCAAGAAGATCTCAGCACATAGGCATTTTAACATCTTGATTAGTTTTGCTTTGCTTTTTATTTTTAACACAGGCATAATGGACCCATCAACCAGAATGCAGATATTGCTTCGTGTACATTTAGAATGCAAACTGTCACACACACACACACACACACTCACACACACACAGCATACAAAACAGGCAGAGAGAGAGAGAGAGAGAGAAATAGAGAGAGAGACAGAGAGAGAGAGATTCTTTTTTTTTGTTTCCAAAACAGTACAGCTAGACCCTCCATGTGCAAAAAAAGGAAGCTCATTTCAGCTCTACCTTCTTGACGCACAAACAACGAAATATGTCCCTGCATTACTGCATGCAATAACACTGATCACCTCAATTAACGAAGTCAGGAAGACAGTCTATTTTCAGTATGTGTTCTGTTCTTTTACCACTGGTGAAGGAAGAGAGGTGCATGGTGGCTGTGTGTAATAAGAACGCTAAAACGAACCAAGACCGGATACCATTAAAAACACAGGATGAGATGCAAACCATCCAACCAGACAGACACAATATAAGTATTTGGCAAGATAATCATTGTTTTGGGACATTTCTTGTATAGATGGCCAACTACAAATCATGGGCCTTTTATATAAAAACTATAACTTTTAGGCTGATACAGCTTAGACCATCCTTCATATTGCTTTCTGCAGTGGACAAGTGGGCAAAGCAGAGTTTTGGAGACAATCGCACATGGACTGCTTGTATTCATGCCAAGCTAAAAATGGGCCATTTGTTCAGTCATCTGACAACACGGGCTGTCCTTCATGTTTCCCATTTGAAAAACATTATAATTAAGCAAATCCAGCTGACGATATCCAAGACAAATGCTTATCATGAATGGCAAAAGGAAAATTGCTGGACAGGTAAATGACCTATATATTATCATCTCCTCTATACTCCGCGCACGCCAGAAAAAATACAACAATTCAGTCCAGCAAGATAAACGGCTGTGTCCCTGCAACTAGTGATTCTTCCGGGAAACTCCATAAACAGTGGAGGGGAAAAAAAGGATTTTCACACTAGATTATTCCCCCTTTAGCACATCAGTTTCTGAGAGGCTACTAAGACCTTGGCTTTTGCCAAAGCATTAGCACTGATGTGTGCACATAATCAGCACTGTGCTCACTGGAAGGGTCCTGAGCCAAAGCTTCGATCCAGCTGTGAGCCCTGCTGCTCTAGCTGATCCAGTAACTTGTCCACTGAGTCCTCCTTGTTTTCCAGCTTGAGGTACCTCCTGACATATCCAAGATCAAGTCGAGGCCAGCTGCGATGCCTCTGCTCCTTCACAGGTGCGAGGTCACAGTCAAAGGTCACTGTACCAACACTTGTCATATTTACACAAACCTCTGAGCTGGACTGTCGCCGGAGCCGTCGAGGGTGATGTGAAGATAGCTCAGCCCTTTCCTCAAGCCAAACCAGAGCCCTGGGCAGAGCATGTGGTTTCGTCCTGGAGCTCATACTGTGTGAGCGCCTGGGGGGAAGTGTGCTTAACTCCCACTCCTCCCCCTCAAGGGTGGACATAGAGCTCACAGTCAGACAGTTGCTCAGCTTGCAATGGATTTCTGGTTGTGGCTTCTGGCCACCGCTGGCTCCCAGTTCTGCATCGGGGACTATGTTGAAGTCTACTTTGCTGGAGTTGCGGGAATTGGAAGAATGCACGGAGGGAGTGGAGGAGGACTCTTGATGATGAAGGACCTCTGTGCGAAGAACTGCTCTCTGCTCCAAACCATCTTCTTCCTCTGAGGTTTTGATTTGCAGCAGCGGTTCAGAGGAGACCAGTTCCTGAAGGCACAGGATGTTCAGATGGGCTGCAGGCAAACTGCTGACCCACTCGTAGTGTCTGGCCAAGGAGTTCACCTGCCGGAGGTCGGCCGCGGGCACAGCCGCAGACACAGAGCAGATCACGCTCCGCATCTGAGCCAGCAGCATCTGCGTTTCCCTGTCTCGGTTCTCGTACAGCACCGTATTTGCACAAATGAGGATGAAAAGACCGACACCCATAATGACGGGGCCTAGGAGTTTCATCCTCTCACTGTGGATCAGGCTTGCTGTGGAGAACAGCCCTTTGGCTCCCAGGCCCCATCCGGATGACTGAGAGGTGCTGGAGATGCCGTCACTCACGGTGGCCAGTGTTGAGCGCTGTGCTCGATATGGCCAGTACCCTGCCACTGCCAGCGCCGTGCCAACGATCACCACCACCACGCCCAGCACCAGGAACGCACCTGGGATGGAGCGGATGCGCAGTTTGCCCTGGATCACGCCCTCCTTCTTCCTCTGTGAGCGCAGGCCGAAGCGTCGCAAGCGCTGACGGGAACGTGTGGCTGGAGCTTGGCCTTGAGTCTTCTGAGTTCTCATGCTTCCAGCCCACCCTGTTAGGGCCACACCTTAATGGTGCAGGGAAGAGGGCAAAAAGGCCAGATGTTAAAACAGAAATCCTTCTGAACCCACATAAAAGTGTGCTTTAAAGTACAGTGTTATTTTCCATGCCTTCTTCAAATTACAGTTTTATCTTTTAATGCATACTGGAAGCCTCTAAATAATGTTACCGTGTGTTGAAGCATGTAGTCAAACAGAGCTGCTGCTGGTGCCTGTTTTTAGCCACAGTGGAGCAGGGATGTATCATCATCACATGAGGCCCAAGTACAAGTCTTTAGAGGTGTCGTCCCCCACTCCAGATGGACAAACATGGACAAAGACAGGAAAAAATGCTCAGCTCATAAAGCCAAAGTCTCATCGGGAAACACACGCAGACAGCTTATCACAAAGGATTTACACATTGTATAAATATATTTTGACATTTATAGGAACCTCAACAACAGCACAACCTAGAGCAGCAATCACCTGAATACAAAATACAAAGCTGCAATAAACACTACTCTGCACTCGTATTTGATATTCACAATAGACTGTCGCTGGGGGCAACAGACTAGAATGTGCCTGAGGTCCCTGCCACATTGCCCTTCAGCCAGACTCAGCAGCTGGGAAGGATATCATAATAGTTTCATATTAATATTTCATATTTCAGAGTCTCCATACATCATTAAAGAGAAAGAACAATAACTCTGCACTTTATACGTATTATTATTATTACTGTTTTAGATTTTTAACATGATAAAGAATGAAACAGAACCCGGGTAAACACTGACCCCTGCTTTGCTGCTATTGAAAAGTACATGTCCAAGATGAAACGCAGCCTCATTCACTTTTACCTGCAACTGTTTATTATGAGCACCCACTTACTTACCTAAAAGAGAACATGGTGTTCATTGAAAGACTTCAAACTAGAAAGAAATATGCAAAACTCTCCTCCTAAAAACACAGTAAGACAGTTTCCTCTTTCTCTCAGGGCTCCGTAAATATTCATTATAACGGACCACACAAAGTCTGAGAGTTCGCAGTCTGAGGTCGTTGTTAAGACACATTTTCGATTGCCGCACCATAACCACATCACATGCATTCAAACGTGCATGTGATATGGCTATGCCATTTTGTTATCTTGATGACGTAATAAACTACGTTTCTATGAAAACAGTCTATGCTAACTACTAAATCAACTGGAATATGACCATTTTAACTGATTTGACCTTGGAAGAGAAATATGTGACCCAGAGAAGAACACAATGTTTGTGTTGCAAAAATACCTTGCAGGCTCTGAAGGCATTGTCAAAAACAACTGACCAGTTATGGTACTCTTCAAAAGCTGACCAAATACAGCACCAACAATAGAACACAAGAAATAACCTGAAACAACAAAAGGTACTTCTGTCATCTTTGCGACTCTGAGAAAGGGGGGGCCAACAGACTGAGTCTGGTTTATTTAAACTCAGGGGACATGCTCGGAGTTCCTGATGGACTTGTTAAATCAGATAAAGGGGTCAAAAGGGCCAAGTGTAGGTAAACAGCAAACAGCTGAGATTGGATGTACTTATCTGCATTCCAGGATCTAGGTATCTGCTGAAATGACATTGCAGGTAAAAGGAATGAATAGGCTATATATGAATATATATATATATATATATATATATATATATACACACACACACTAAATCAGCCCTGAAATTATTTCTATAGTGAAAATGAACCATTACATTGGTAAGCAAAGTACTAGATCCATCTTCAGTTTTCTGTTTAATAACTGCACCTTGACTTCAAAAAGTGAAATTAAATAGTGAAATTGGATTTGCCCCAGGACCAATCAATCTAATTCCTAATGCATGGTGACAGATCAGTTCCTATCTCAAATTATTTCTGATACCTTAAACACTGAATTATTTCTGATACCTGAGCCTGGGAGACGAGCCTCTCCTGGTTCCGAGATGTTCTAGACGTGGGCACGGATTCTGTTGAATATCCCGGAGCACCGTGGGCCAGGTCTTCTCCTGGTTCAGAGAGATGGTCCAGACTCTTTCAGGGCTTTTGTCCCACGGTGGTTCCGAGACTACTTGTCAGACCGTTTAGGCTGCAGATGACTCGGTGACGATGATCTGTGTTTAGCCTTCGTGTCTAAACCGGATCATTAATCAGACTGATGAAGATGTGATCCAGTTGAGTCTGTGTTGGTGGTTTTCAGCCGAGTCTCC
The DNA here is from genome assembly GCA_037576975.1 of Alestes dentex. Classification (NCBI taxonomy): domain Eukaryota; kingdom Metazoa; phylum Chordata; class Actinopteri; order Characiformes; family Alestidae; genus Alestes; species Alestes dentex. The sequence continues at coordinate 3,576 of JBBIGA010008335.1, read as the reverse complement.
TGTTCCCTCACCGTGTTGCGCACTCGGAATCAGGATCAAATCTCGAAAGAAATGCTGATATACCGGATTCTGTTCCTCACAATCAATCCACACACGATGAAAACTGACATTTAATCTCCGTGGGTAATTTATTATCAGCGGTAGAAAGTTGAAATTTGCTCAAATGTGCATTTGTGTGCGTACATACGTGCATATAAAGCGCAGGATAGGGTGACATTTGGAAAAGACAGTTTGCTTTTTGATCCTTCGCGGAGAAGCGGATTTTTGATGATGGAAACAAACTGCATAGGTTCAGTCAAGGCTAAAACTGAAGCGATCGAAGCTGGACCTGAAGCTGAAATTTGGACAACAGGCTAATCCACGATCATGGGATCTACTGACCTTATGTAAGGTCAAATCTGGATAAAGTAGCGTGACAAAGCCTCATAAAAAATTGTCTTAATGGTTATCCAGTTCACGAGAACATTCCCAAACCCACGTTCACCCACTGATTTCCATGGTTTAATCCTGCAAAGTTCCGCCGTGCCCACTGTCTCCACATGTACTCACTGTGCCCCTCTCGCTCCAGAGCCCGTCGCGCCTCTGGAGAGCCTTTCAGCCTCTCAGCATTTTGGAAGTTTTTTTTGCAGATGTCAGTGAATCCAGACACGTGAGAGAGAGAGAGACGTCCTGGAGCTGCACCTCATACACTCGTCGAGCACGGAAAGAGTTTAAAACTTAATAACAAACCCTTTTTATCAGCAATCAATAAAATCCTTATTGCCAGTTACACAAAAGTGCATGCAAAAACGCACGATGTAGTGAAGAGAACTCTCTCTCTTTCCTCTGACAATATTATAGCGCCTCCCTTTCCTCCTAGTCTCTCTCACCATCAGACTGCAATTATGTGGGCAACGCTGCAACAGCATGAAATGCACTAAGGATTGCACAGTACTGGACAGTATCTGGGTCAGCAGTTTTATTCTGTACAGCATAAACTGAAAACGTATGTAAGTTTTTTCGGTTAGATAAAATGCGAGTTGGCTCTTGGTACCACAGCATGCAACAATTGCGTTTTTCTTTAAGACGCACTGAACCAGGACTGGCCAAACCCTGGTCCTAGACACTTACTAGGATGGACAGTTATGGTCCAACACTCATGGCTAATATCCAGATGCTCCTGAAAGCCCTCAGGACCTGGATCGGGTGTGGTAGAGATGGGGTGAAGATGAACCCTGCAGGGAGCACAATTTTTCACCCCCTGCATTAGACTAAACAGGAACTGAGACCAGGAACACTAGTAATAAATAGCAAGCACCTGGGAGATCGGCCAAAAACAGTGGAAACTGAATAAGTAACAGATTAAACCAGCAAACGAGGAAAGACACATACGTAACCACTTGTCAGTGAAGTCAAATTCTTCTGTTTTAACTGAGGTTTTAATTTTACTTGATTTTGCGCCACCTACTGGAAAAGCACTGCAACTGCAAAATCCCTGAACAAAAACTCTTTGTAATTGACCTCTTAGACGCTGAATCTAATACCACAGCTGCAGTTACAACATTAACCAAGCGTTTTCCATGAAATGATCCAAGCATATGTAGCAGGCAAGCCTTTTTATTTCAGTTAAAAGCAGGACACCACACAAAATGACAGACATAATGAAGTAGAATAAACTCCACTACATCCTAGGGAAAAAAAAAAAAATTTGTATTGTGTGCAATATAAAGATTAGGACACAATAGTCTAGCATGTCTCCATGTTTTGACTCCTCTTGAGAGCGAGCGAGAGATTACTATATTCTACAGAAACTTGTTGAGAGAAAGAGCTACTCAAAAATGTGTAACAGTGACAATAATACCATTAGTTAAGAAACCAGTAAGCAAACGAAGCAAACACATGGCACAAGGGTTCTTCTCTATCTACAACTGCGGTATTTATAAAAATACAAAGGAACAGATAAAAGAGGTCAGGTAAGTTACAAGTCGGAGCACTCAGGATCATGATCGAGAGCGAGAGCGTGATCTAGATCTGGAGCGCGAGCGAGATCTGGAGCGGGACTCAGAGTGTGCGGCTGAAGCAGAGCGGCTGCCGCCTTTAGCTGGAGAGCGGGACCGGGACTTGGAACGGGATTTGGATTTGCCCCAGGCTTTGGAGGCAGAGGGCGACCGGGATCTGGAACGGGAACGTGATCTGGAATGCAAGGTCCTTTCTGCTGTTCCATCATCACCCCTCTTCAAGGCTTCATGACTCTTGGAGACAGACTTTTTGGAGCCATCTCTGCTGCTCCCTAGTTTGGAGCGAGACCTAGAACGGGACCTTGATCGAGAGCAGGACTCCCTGCGGCTTCTCTTACTCTCCTGTTTGCTCTTTTTGCTCTTGAAGCTGCCGCTCCTGGCTTCGTCACGGCCTCCTTGTGTCTCTCGGATGGTGTGATCGTCATTGTTGCGCTCCTCTTCCTCTCTCTTTTTCTTACTTTCATTCTTCTTGCTTACAGATCTGCTCCGGGACCGGGAGGCTGCAGGCCTGAGGCCAAAAGAGTTCAGCAAAAAAACATGATCAAGACTTTATCATGCAGGGAGTTGCCAGTTTACTAGGTACTTATACCTCATTCCTACATTCACTGAGTATTTTTCTACCATAGATGCACTTTGTATTTATACAGAACTGACTGTAGTCCATCCGTTTCTGCATAATTCAGAATCAGAATCACATTTCTTTGATCCTGGAGGAAACTACTAATGTTACAACTGCACAGTCACACAAAGGCAACAATATAAAGTCAAGAACTCTGCAGAAATACTCTGAAAAATACCACGTACAACAAACTATTTAAAGAAATCTAAAGGAACACTACAGTTGGAAGAAAAAAACAGTTGTCATACATCCTTCAGATGTAGATGATCAACAAAGAAATGTTTGGGGTCCAAATTTGGCTTTTTTAGTTTAGAATTAGTGCTGCAAGGCTAACATTGTTAACAAACCAAAGTCAATACTCTTTCAAATAATTTCTATAAATACATCCCCAAAACCTCTAAATATGCTGGAACCACATCCAGTTCAACATTAAGGATCACACAGACTGCAGTTTACTACACAGTATGACAATGTGAGCTATAAACATAAACACACTTCATATCCCAGTTTTCATTAACTGCCTCAGGAGTGAAGTTTTCTTCATAGTTTGAGCAGGCTGAGAGAAATTGCATGTAGGAGAGTATATTGATTTCTAGTGTTCATTTCTTTAAGAGCACATTAATGCACTGTTCCTTTAAGACCACACAAACATGACATGAAAACTGATCATGTTTTACTGTGGCCAACATTTGTGTTGCCAACATTCTTGTGATGTTAGCTTACTCCTCCAATATTTTCAAAACAGTGCATTAGAATGACACAGAAGTACTCAACTGTGGGATTTACACTTGGACTGATCTCACTTCACTGCGCTCTTTAGGAGAGGGAGTATTTAGTCTGCTTTTGCAATTTGAGAAATGAGACACACTTGGACAGCTGCCTAAAAGAACACACACACACACACACACACACACACACACACACACACACACACACACACACACACACACACACACACAC
>JBBIGA010008327.1:0-15377 GCA_037576975.1 Alestes dentex | reverse complement strand
CACACATATATATATATATATATGTGTGTACACAGTGCAGTATCCTCAGGTGTCTGGTAGCAGCAGACATTAAAAGAACCAGTAGCAATGCACCAGACAAACTGTAGGTTGCACACAGTTTTATTGTACCACAAATATTGCATATGACAGAACCAAACTGCACTTTTCAGTCCTTAGTGTGTGGATGTGTGTGTGCTCAACTATGAGACGTTCACTGAAAAATGTGACAGCAGCTGTAAGGAAAGACCTACTGAATCTCTCCTTCCCATACCGTGCGTGCAGTAACTAAAATAAGAGTGTATTAAGTCATATATATTATACACATGTTTGTTTTATCACTGTCAGAGGGGGTGGCGTTGGGGTTCCCTTCTGCCAGGGTCTAAACAACTTTAGTTTAGTTGAGTCATACTTCAGAGAGCCCTGGTGAAGGGCTCTGTTTAAATATGATGCAGACTCTGGTGACCTCTTCTGGCAACAGCAGGACAAGCAGGTTTTCTAGCACAACCTGCTGTATTCCTTCAGATTTGTGGATGTTTAGGACAAACTGTGACTTAACGTGAACTGAAACAAGCATTATGTAGCTTAGACAAAAAGGGTTTTAGAGAAGAAAAGAAATAAAAACTATATGGACAAAAGTACTGGGACACAGCTGTTTTTCAGGGTTTGGGCCAGGCCCCTTACTTCCAGAGAAGGACAAACTTAATGTTTCACCAAGACATTTTGGACAACGCCATGCTTCCAACTTTGTGGACACAGTTTGGGGAAGAACCTTTTCTATTCCAGCAGGACTGTACCCCAGTGCACAAAGCAAGCTCCATAAAGACTAGGGTTGACTGTCCTGACCTCAACCCCATCAAACACCTTTGGGATGAACTGGAACGGAGATTGCGAGCCAGGCCTTCTTGTCCAACATCACTGTCTGACCTCATAAATGATCTACAGAATGAATGGGCACAAATTCTCAATTCAATTTCAATTCCCACTGAAACTCCAAAATCTTGTGGAAAGCCTTCCAAGAAGAGTGGAAGCTGTTATAGCTGCAAGAGGGGACCAACTCCATATTAAAGTCTATTTATTTGCAATGTCATTGAGGTCCCTGTATAATGGTCAAGCGTCTCAGTACTTTTGTCCATATCGTGTACCTTCACTCCCTGCTGAAGGAAAAAGCAAGAGAAAAGAGATGGCCTTGTGCTGTCACAGAGCGACCTTGGCTTGTTATAAAAAAAAAGCTGCATCACTCAGTTACAAATCATTAACATGCGGTGCATGTTCTGGACAGGCAGTTGGTCTGGGTGGTGAGAACTGAAGCGAAAAGAATGGAGACACCACTATAGATCCACGTAGCCAGCTTTTTATAGGCATCCACACCAGTCTTAAACCTGCAGTTAAGCAGACCCACTTTCTTGCTGCTGAAAGGGAATTCTTCTCCAAACTGTGTACACAAAGTTGGAAGCGTGGCGTTGTCCAAAATGTCTTGGTCTGTTGAAGCATTAAGATTGCCCTTCACTGGAAGTAAGGGGCTTAGTTAAACCCTGAAAAACAATTTGATTGAATACTTTAAAAGATCTGATTGACATGCAAAATAATCAGTGACTGGTCAGTGTTTCTGTGCAACGTGGAAGGGTGGGCAAATTTTAACACAGGGACTACGGCAAAAACACACTCAAGGAACAAAGTGAATTGCATTGGAAAACATGCAAGGATTTCATTGTTTAGCTACTCATTTTTTCAAAGACAAAAACTCAGAATACTTTGAAATGTATTAACATTTCAATTCTGCATAGGCATGTTGCTCTAAAATACTCATTGCTGCCGTAAATAACTGCTTTCAGCTTCACTGCCAGACTGAAAGTGGTGCGCTGCCCTAAATGATCAAGGCAAAAGCAGCTCAGAAGTTGAGCACTGATGAAGGACAAGAGGATGGCTAAAACAAACTGTGCATTTGGGGTTTGCATCCGATTAAAGTAAGACTTCAAACAGGCCTCCATAATTTTACATACAGATTACTCCGTGTGGTTCTGTCTCCTGTGCAATAATAACACAGCTCTGGAAAAAATTAAGAGACCACTGCAAAAATGTTCAGGTTCTCAGGTTTCTTTGATAGGTGTAAGAATTGAACTGAACAGCTTTGCCTTAGTTTTTAATAACTGCTGACAATATTCCCCCTAATTTCCAAATAAAATATTTTTTAAAGCATAAATTTAAAGGAAATGACAATCTATCAAAATAAGAGAAATGATGCAGCGTTTACAGAACTTGAGTATTTAGAAGAAATCAAATCTCTTGTTCACTCTTAAACAGAATGGCAATAATTACCTTTGATGTTCTTCTAGTAGTGTTTTACCATCCAACTGGTCACACTGTGAGCGGAGAGTGTCGATTACAAGTGTTTTTATACTTTTCCTCATTAAATAAGACTTGATTCAGGTGATCACGAATCAGTCCCTCATAAAGCAGAATGAGATGCTTGTGCAGGAATTTAACAGACACTGGCATGGAATGGTCATCACACTCATAGAGATCCTGATTTAAAAATAAATTGCAGTTTTGTCTCATGTTTTTTCCAGAGCTGTGTGTCATACTTAATCATACTTATAGTGCATCACTAATCACTCTGGAAGGTTTACATAGCGTCCACACTATACTGTTACATACACAAGAGTGTGCAAAGCTGTCATCAGAGCAATAGGTGATGTTTTCAATATTGATCTACAATGTAGCCAATAATAAAAACAAAGGAAATCATGGAATGAGAAGGTGTGTCCAAACTTTTGACTGGCAGTGTATGTTGCACCGTGCTCCATGGAGAAGTGACTCATCACGTTATATACGTGTTCACAGCTGTTGATGACAATAAAGTAACCTTGATACTATAGCAATCACACGCATTTTTTGATGAGACAAAAATGTACGTGAGTCCGGGGGGCCTTGAAGGAGAAAAAGCTTTGTAATTACTTCACCCCCTCAGAAGGTCAGTGGCTGGAGTTTCCCAATGGTAGAAAAGGGGGGGATAACTTATTACCCATGCTCAACGTCCACTACCTCAATAACAGAAATCAAAGATTGAGAACAAATCTGCACACATTTCTACTCTACGTTACTTTAAAATTGTTTTACAAGATGTATTTTTTAAACATAAAACCTGTAGACATGTGAATGTAAACATCTTTACATTACAAAAAATCTTAAAAACGAAAAAATTCTAATAGGGAACCTTGATTGTATTTCCTCATTTTTACCTGTCCTATAAATCACCAATACAAATGTCTATGTATTTGAATGACATTGCATTCCAATACGTAGACTTTAATATGGAGTTGGTCTCCCCTTGCAGCTATAACAGCTTCCACTCTTCCTGGAAGGCTTTCCACAAGATCTTGGAGTTTCTGCGGGAATTTGAGCCCATTCATTCTGCAAAGCATTTATGAGGCACTGATGTTGCACGAGAAGGCCTGGATCACAATCTCCATTCCAGGTCATCCTAAAGGTGTTGGATCGGGTTGAGGTCAGGGCTCTGTGTGGGCCAGTCAAGTTCTTCCACACCGAACTCCTCCAGCCATGTCTTTTTGAACCTTGCTTTGTGCACTGGGGCACAGTCATGCTGGAATAGAAAAGGCTCTACCCAATCTGTGTCCACAAAGTTGGAAGCATGATGTTGTCCAGAATGTCTTGGTCTGCTGAAGCATTAAGATTAAACTTCACTGGAAGTAAGGGGCCACCTGAATTCAAGAATTAAGAGGTCCAAAGACTTTATCCATATAGTGTATACACAGAAAAAGTGCAAAAGATAGGGAAAGGTGGGATCTCCAGACGACACCAAAGAATAAAATGAAACATCCTCAACTCTAAATTTTTGGGTTTCTTTCCTAGCTTTAATCAAACAAATACCCAGCCTAAGGGTGTAGTATGTTCTGGGTCCCAAACTACTTCCACATAATACTGTCTGCTCTCCGGTTGGTACTAGTCTCTTCCATGTTGCATTTGTACACATATTTCTCTAGACTTGGGGTTTAGTGGAGGAACATCTAACCCTTTGTCAATTTTCTTTAAAATCTTCATGTGTTGACAAAGGCATCTTCAGAACACAATACACCAAGCACTTCCACTTCTTGCCTATGTCTGAAGTCTCTTCATCTCTATCCAAGGCTTCTGATAAAGCTGCATCTAAATGATTATGTTTTGCAAAAGAAATTGGAAGAGGTTTGGTCACAGTTGGCGTAGAAGCAGGCAGAGATGGAAAAGGAGTGAGGGGTCTTAGGGCAGGAGAAGCAGGAGCAGGGTGTTTGGATAGAGAGGCAGGGAAAAGACAGGGATGCATAGCAGGACATATTTATGGAGACACAGGAAGAAGACAAAGTCAGAGAAGCAGGAACAGGATGTCTGGATGAAGCAAATCATGAACATACACCTGCCACATATCATACTTGACAATACATCAGTGTTCCATGCAGAAATTATTATAGGGAGTAGAGATATTTGCGATATTAATCTAGAAACTATTTCTTCATTACCCAAATGTGCTCTAAATGAAGTCTTCGCACTGAATATAAATGCTTTATTGTAATATACACAAGTAATATATTATTTCTGTGTAAAAAGAACTTAACTACCTATATAGTGCACTGCGTAGGAATATGGATCCATTTGAGATGAAGAAAATACACACTAGGCCCAAATCCTCTCAAAAGCACATTAAAAGCCCATAATAAAACATTCAAAACCTTTTTATGTACTAGGTGTATGTGGGGAAGCTTTTAGAAGCATTTTACACATCAGACCCCCGATTCACCCCCTCTGTGAGCAATTCTGAAACAGCAAGTCAGCAATCAAAGCACTCTGAATGACTGTATTTGCATGTTAAAGGTGTAATCATGCAGATATTGTGGGACAATTACTTTTTAAGAAAAGAAGAAAACAGCAAGCAACAAATTAATTTAATCATGTGCTGAAAGTGGCAAGTAAAATATGCCTAATTAAAATATTTATACACTCTGACAGACATCTTTCTGCAGGACAACATTTTTCATGGCTTTGTTTAGTTAGGTTGCTTTGTTAGGCATACTTTAATAGAGAATATAAGACAGTATAAGATGATTCCCATAAAATTTATTTCAAAAACACACAAAAAAAAAAAAAAAAATTCACAGAACAGTTAACCTACGACAATACAGTTCTAGATTAAAACAGAATCAGTTAAAAGTAAAATGGTTTGTTACGTTTACTTGCGTTTTCCTTCCTTTTCACATCCATCCGAGAAGACATTCAGGTGGATTTTAAAGTGTGCGTAATGATAGTGAGTGGAGGTCACTTGAGGGTACTGCTTAAGTCTCTCTTGACTTTCTCCAGCAGGGTTTCAGTGTGTTTGGAGCTATGAGTACTGCTCTGTAAAACTCTGATGAAACTCCTTTAACTTTGCCAAAACTATCTTCAGCTTCTCTGTAGGTGGCAGAATGGTCATCCTGAATGAAAAGAAATAAGTTTGTTTTGTTGGACTTATATAAAAATAAATAAATAAAAAAAAGACAGACATGCATACAACCCAGAAGTGTGGATAACCAGTGTGTAATCTACAGAAATCTTATATCATTTACCTATTTGGACAAAGCTTCTAATGGCTTGGCGTATATTAATGGTTGTTCTGTACTGGTGGTTGCCAAAGACCAAGTGTCACAAGGACTTCTCAACACAAACAGCTCTGTAATGCTGCATGTCCAAATATTTGAAAAAAAGTATGAGTCAGGCTGCATACTGTTGCTGTCATAAGACCACTTCTCTATCTCTGTATCCACTATATGGACAAATGTTTTGGGACGCCTGACCATTACAGCAACAGGGACTTTAATGACAATATGCCATTGGTCCCCTCTTTGCATCCCTAACAGCTTCCACTCTTCTTAGAAGGATTTCCACAAGATTTTGAAGTGTTTCTGGAATGAGGTCAGGCACTGATGTTGGATGACAAGGCCTGGCTCACACTCTCCTTTCCAGTTCCTCTCGAAGGTGTTGGATGGGGTTGAGGTCAGGACCCTGTGCCGGCCAGTCAAGTTCTTCCACACCAAACTCATCAAACCATGTCTTTATGGAGCTTGATTTGTGCACTGGGGCAAAGTCATGCTTGAAAAGAAAAGGTTCTTCCCCAAACTGTGTCCACAAAGTTGGAAGCATGGGGTTGTCTAAATGTCTTGGGGTGCTGAGGCATTAAGTGGAAGTAAGGGGTCTAGCCCAAACCCTGAAAAACCAATACCTTTGTCCATATAGTTTATTTGAAGTGGTTACTTCACCAAAAAAATGAATAAAGACTTTAAATTATATGTACGATAATGTAACAATTCTATTCCAAATATTTTTTGACCGATTCTCCCAGTTCTTTTGTCAGCTGGTATTTTCAAATTGTATTTAAGCAGACAACAGTATCCGCCCTAAGAAAACGACCTTTGGAGTAAACTAGAAAAAGAAAAGTTTCATGTTGTTACATTATCAACACTAGGTGGCCTCTAATCCACACACATCTCAGATCACTACTATTAGCATCCCTGAAACCACATTACTGACCTGAAGTGGTACGTGCCATCCCTCTGTCCAAACCCACTGCCCGGAACCAGACAGATCCCCTTTTCTTCCAGCAGTTTCATACAGTAGAACATATCAGGAGCCACACCTTTCTCCTGCAGAAACACACAGAAAAACAAATACACTTCAGTGAAAACTGCTTGAAACAGTACGGCAGTAATGTATCATGAAAAACAGACAAGGACATTTTTTATAAACAGCAATAAAAACGGGAGAAGATTTCAGATATATTTTATTTGACATTTTCTTGGATGTATAGTTATTTCTAATTACATAGCAAAATGTTAAAAGGTCTACCAGGCAAGTGAGTATTCCTTGCCTCAATATTAATGTTTTATGAGAGCATCTTCATCTTTGTCTTGCATTGCTAATCAGAGAGATGGGAGGAGAGGGAATGCCATCCTACCCACCCAGTACAAGTGAAACCAGTTGTCCTCTATCAGACCCCCTGCCCCTAATGGTTATAGTCACCAGGAATTGATTTTGCAATGTCCTGATGATAGGACCAACAACATAGTGCATCAAAATAATAATAATAATTAAAAAAAAAAAAAGATTCTCCATGATTGTTTTTTTTTCTTTACTTAAAAGCACAAGGCCTGGGTGGACAGACTTACCATGGCTTCTGCGATGGCTTTAGCAGGGAGTTGGATGCAGGGAAAGGTGTACATGGCTCCCTGAACTGGATTACAGGTCATTCCTGGTATCTGGTTCAGTATCTCTTCGGTCATCTTAGCCTTTTCTGCCAGCATTGCCAGAGTGTGTGTACGCTCCTGAGAATAATCATAGATAAAATAATATTTACATTACCTATATGTGTATACATGACAGACATATAGACAGACAGACAGTAAAGTGGCCACTTATACGCACACATGAACACACCACAGCACACAGTGTGAACAACCTGAAATTCTTTCTCTGCGTTTAACTCATTCACCAAGTGAAGCCGTGGGCTGTCACTAGCGTGATGCCCGGGGAGCAGAGTGCGGGGACGGTACCTCAGTGGCAGTGGCGGCTGCTAGTCTTTTAAACGGGGGAAGCTCATTTTAGGCCTATATCATGAAATTCGTTACATTATTTGTACATAAATTCTGCCCGCTGTTCCTTTTTCAGAAAAAGGTTTGTGACCCTGTCCACCTGCCATGCTAAAAAGGGAGCAGTCTGAATTTACCTTTGATATGATCAGAAACAGTGGCTGCAACAGCGGAGATCAAGTCATTTTGGATAGAGTGGGACATACCAGAAAACACAGCGGATGACTGAAGTTGTGTGGCCAAGACAGTCATATTTACCTCATGTTTCTGTAAATTCCCTGTAACTGCCAGTATTTGCTGATTCACTGCTCCCATCATGACCCCTGAATGCCAGCTCCTTCATTTCATGATTTCATTAAGTTTTGCCAACTGAATGTGAAGACCTTCATTGATTGCATATTCAGCGACCCTGCCCAGACTCAACACTTCCAGACAGTCAGTTCACCGGGTCGTACTAGCAGAGCTGAAAAGACCTGTTATTTTTCCCTGATTTTTGCACCAAATCCGTCTTGGGCGTTGGTCTGCCCTGTTGTTTAATTTTGAGTCTCTCGTCATAAGGAAGATTATTAAATGGCTTTGCCAAAATAACAGTATTACAATAATAATGTCAACAATATTATGCACAGATTGCTAGCTGGCTGGTTTCCCCTTCCTTTAATGATGTGAAACAAGGAGCAAACTCAAAAACGCTGTAATTACGTTATTATTTAAAGAATTCTATGTACAAATGGAAATGTATAATATCACCAGCAAAAAACACACTACGCGCAGCAGGTTGTCACACGACATCTCTCGCAGATCCGCTGGGACTGAGCATGAATCTCCAGACTATCGGTGTTAATTTAAAACATGTTATCAATCAAAAAGGGGTTCCGCCCTTTAGACAACTCCTCCAATCATCATGCAGCAGCCCAGCGTCTTGGCCCGCCCACTGCTCCATTCACTCCCAGAGAAGCTGAGCTTCCCTGGAAGTGACCATTTTGGTGCATTTATCCAAATCACTGTCCAGCTTTTTCTGTGAGCGTCCATAGAGCTCCAGTGAAGCTGCGCTTCAGGAGGTGTAGTGAGCTGTGCTGCACGGAAATATATGCCAAGAAAATTGCGCCAAACAATCTACAATAAATACCTGATTCTGAACGAACTACTCATGAAGCTGAACTCGATCTAAAAGCAATATAAATACGACATATTTGAGCATTTATTTCTACCCTTGATAGATATGCAATAGGTGTGTGTGTGTGTGTGTGTGTGTGTGTATGTGTGTGTGTGTGTGTGTGTGTGTGTGTGTGTGCATGTGTACACACCTTCATGAAGGTCACATAGGAGGTTTCATCTGGTTGGGGCGGATTGACCACCAGGTCCAGGAGAGCTTGTCCAGGCACTGGAGGACATAAGCGGACTGACACAAGCTTAGTGAGCTGAACTTTAACCTCAGGGTCTAAGTTCACCACCTCCACGTAACCACCACGAAAACCACACCTTGAAGAGAAAAGTATAAATGGAGCTGATTTTATTTTTCAGAGCTCATTGTAAGGACAAATTATTTAAAAATGGAAATGCCCAACTACACCTTTTTTCACATGGATAGGACCTGATGGAAGACAACTAATCTTTACAGAGGACTGGATCAAAACATGTCTATTGACCTGTCATTATCAATTAAATCAATAACAACAAGTAACTCAGAATTTGGGTGAATTTACAGACAATTTTTCAAAACCATAAACACTCAGTCTAATGATAAATATTTAGTGGGTTTGTCCAAAAACAGGGCAAGAGTTCTTCAGAAGGAAGTGTTGAATTTGAAACCCGGAACCTTTAATAACATGCATGACGTTATGTCACTGACTGATCTCATATTAATTTACTCAAGGAGAAAAATGGATGATCTGTACTGTGGGTGAGAAATATCAGATCTTTTCTCTAGAACACTTACTCTCCCATGTAGCACTTGGAGGTTGAGTGAAATGAGGCCAACTCTACTTTTTCTGAATACTCTGGTCCCATTTCAAACAGAACCTTCTTAAAGGAGTGGAACTGACAGCCATCTGCATACACATTATCCTGATACACCTGCACACATGAGAGAGGAAATAAGATCATTATATACACGGACACCTAGCTTTTCAAAATGTCTTAATCAGTGAGGATATTTTATTTTTGTTCATTGGTTAAATACCTTAACATACTTGGTAGGAATCTATTTAGGCACGGCCATGTTTTCTAGGCTATTAAGAAGAGGAAACCAATTCAAGCTAAAAAATACTTTGTGTTGAAACTATACTCAGGAATAGCACATACTTATAATATTTAATATTTAAACAATATTTTTAAACAAAACTGTGTTAACATAGCCAAAAAGTAAAAGTGTATTTATTTATTTATTAAATAAATAAATAAATAAATAAATAACCCCCAGATAATTTCCAAAAAGAAGTAAAGTGTCCCTATACTTTTTACATGCTGTGTGAACTTCGATTGGGAAAATATGTAATTGTACTTTGTGGTATACTTAAATATTATTTTGGAAAATCTTACATTTTTATTTAAAATTTCAAAAGAATCTGTTACAATTCTCCCAAAGTATGATATTTATTTTTTAATTCTTTTGCCAAATCAGTTAACTTCCCAAACATTGTTTATTAAAATGTGCACACAATTCAGTGAAAAATGCTGCTAATACATCTTTGTGCAAGAAACAGTACCGCCTGACACACTTGTACTAAGGAACATGATGAGGCCAGTGCAATGTGTTGCCACCTCTTCGAGTGAGAGATAATTCTGTACAATGTAGTCGTAATGACCTGCATACATGTTTATTTATACTTTAAACTGTAATTTAAGTGCAATTTAAGTTTGTTAAAAAAGGTTAAGATACTGTAGCCTCACTAGTCCATGTTAAATGTTAATATTATTTAATCTTAAAAATGTAAAAATTTCGGAATCTAAGTAATTTCCTAAATATCAAATTGTTTTTACTTCTATGTATGTATGTACGTACTTCTTTTCATTTTAGTCATTTATATTTTTAGCTCTTTACATAAACTTTTAATTAACTCAGATGTTGACACCATTATCAGTACCTTTAAAAGGGACTTCCAACCGTTTTTCAAAAAATGTACAATTAAATAAATCAGGTGTGAATAAAATTTGATGTGAAATGTGATGTGAAAAAAAAAAGATCTAAGCCACAAAAGTGGTGGTAGAAACCAGACCTCCAAAGAGTTCAATACCTCTAAATGCAACTTCATAGAAAGCGGTCACATTAAATTATTAATGTACTGTGTATCCATCTTATGATGGTTCTGGGAGGGCTTTGATCTAAAATATTTTCTATAAAATCCAGCCAGGGTGGAGAGGCACACATATGGCACTGAAGGTCAAAATAGTATCCAAAAAAGAACATTTTATATTTCTCGCTACTCTTGATGTCTTGACACAAGTACCATTTAATAGGGAATTAAAAAAATGTATATATAAAACATAGGTGTGGACAAAATAATTCATAACAGGTTGATGTTGACCATTACCGTTACTGCTTGACCATTATCAATATTACATATGAAAACACGGGAAGCTTCATTCATGTTTTTCTATGGTAAGTAATATGACTATTGTGGGAGAGGCATTCTTGCTAGCAGTCCAGCAATTCACCATCCTTGGTGATGAAACGCCACTCTCGCTGCACCTAATGTGGCTACAAGACGGAGCCTCCATGCGAGGCACAGCTGAAGTCCCTGCCTGACTGTTACAAAAACAGCAAGCTGTTTCCAGAGAACTGAGAGCAGTTATTCCAAGAGCTCACTGATTAATGTGTTTGTATTCCTTTTCTCAAATGTTTCATATGCACTGGATATCTAACAGCATGGGGAAAGAGACTGTTTGCCACTGGTATGGGGATCAGGTGGCCTCACTGTCTTGGTTCCTCTTTAGGTTTCTTTCTACAGCTTTAGGGGGGTTTTTCCTCACCTTGGCTTGCTTGCTAGTGGCTCAGACTTGGATTCTGTAAAGCTGCTTTATGACATTTGTTGTAAAAAGCACTATATAAATAAAATTTAATTGAATTGAACCATGCTCCTATCTCCACTCTCACCAGCTGCTTTGTGCCTCAAGGACTATCTGAGGTTTGTGAAGCATTATATTGTGCTTGTATGTGTTGTGCTTAGCCATCAGATGCCGAGTTGTCGTAGACTACAAAATAAAAAAAATAAAAGAAATCTGAGTCGATCAGTTTCTTCGGTTTTTTTTTTTTTTTTTTAAATCAGTGGGATTCCCTTTTAAAGAAAATTATTCCCTTTTTCAACATAAAGCATGTTAAAATGATGAGGCACTTTTGTGTACCTCATCAGCCATGAGAAACAGGTTTTCTTCAGCAGCAAACCGGATCACATCCTCAATGCACTGCCTGCTCTGCACCTGACCTGCCATGAAAAGGGAAGCATTTAAATACAGTCAGACCTTTTACAGTAACAGCGCAGGCACACTACTAACTGTACCAGATTCTGTAAAGTGACTTTTTTAGAAAGGTTGTAATATGGGGTATGTAAATAATAATAGTGATAATAATCATTTCTCTGAATTACGATAAATGACCAAATTTCCTTGCCTGTTACTTACTTTCATGCATTTTTCGACATAGGTGCCACACAAAAAAAACCCAAAAAAACATGGTGATCATGACATATTTTCAATAAAATGTTTTAACCATCTCATACTCATACATTTTGCACAACAGATTATGTTCGATATAAAGTATGCATCCCTTACAACCCAAAGTACAAACAGTTTTAGGAACAACATTGTTTTTAGGGTTTCTTTTGGAAATTACTTATTTGATCTGATCTCACTATTTCATAATGTCACCACATATTTAACATTCTCCTGGGGCAACAAGCTCCAAAAGAATGTATTAAATCAGACTCACTGTCAAGAGCAAGTACACTAAAAGACAATAGCGTAGTATTCATGTGGAAATCCTTTTTACATTTTAAGTAAGTTCAAATAAATTCAGTGCATGACTTTATTTGACAGAGCAGAGGCCCAAGTTACCTGTGGGGTTTCCTGGGTTGATGATGCAGAGAACCCGTGGCCTGCAGTGCTTCCTAGCTTCCTCCAGGGCGCGCCGCAGTTCATTCACATCCAAACTCCAGCACTTCTCCTCATCCAGATAATAATTTATCTGAACTGCAGCTAGTTCAGCGAGAGCAGCAGAGTAGAGCGGATACTGAGGGATAGAGATCATCACTCCGGTACGAGAAGGGCCTTCGCCTGAAATTAACAACTTCATCATGGTCTGATGAGCAGCACAGAAAAAGAGAGAGAAAAGTCAGGACAGTCTGGACAGAAAGAAAACAGACAGTATGAACAAGTAACATAGGTGTTTATGTTCTTTAAAATGTACTGTTTTTTCCAAAAGATTTTACACCATGGATTGTGAATACTGTACTGCTGTTTTGTGCTTGTATTTTTTTTTTATTTGTTTTATTTACCATGATTGCATCACTAGCTCCTGCAGAGAGGTAGATATTGTCGGGATTACAAGGAATCCCTCCGTCTCTTCTTTCAATATATCGTGCAACATCGTGCCGAATCAGTTCAATGCCTTGACTAGCACTGTAAGAACCTAAGAAAAAGTTTATTGAAAATGTATTAAAATACATTCTGTTCATATTTTAGAATACACTGACACATATTTACCTTTCTCAAAAAAAGAAACAATAGTATAGGGGCACTCTAATCTATTAAGGGTTGCACTGAAATGTACAAATATTTGTTTCAACATACAGTTGAGACAAACACTCATATTACACCTGCAGACTCCTCTGCCACTAGTTTTGCCAAGTGTTTTTCTATTTATTTTGTATATTAAGTGTTCAGCAACTCATGTAACTGTAAACCTGGGTTTGTGCAGAATCAGAGCATATAGATCATTTGATAACTACTATCATAAAAGTTACACATATATTTGTCTATATAAACAGCATGTTCTGTGAGAGCACTTCAATTTATTTTCTTCATTAGCTACATAGCTCAAACATACTTTTGCAGAAATATCTACAGTTTTCTAAAGAAAGAAATTATTGTCATTAGTAATGCCATTAGATAATCTTAGCTGTATAAGAATGCTTTGCTTGTTTAGGAGGATTGAGCCCGAAGAGATTAATACTTTACCGATGCTCCCTCCCCCACAGGCCTGAAGGATGCGTCTTGCTCGGTTCTTCGCATCATCTGGAAACTGGTCATCTTCCAAGAGTTCAGGGTAAGCGCACAAGGCCAGGGCCTGAAGTACAAATGAATACAGCAAAGAGTGAAATCAGCATGTTGAAGAGATAATTTACCCCAAATATAGTTGATCAGACATGACGGCTCCAGCATAAATCCAGTTAAGTAGGTTTATTTTCATTTCAGATGTATGAAATGAAACACTGTTCCTCTAGGACCACAGTGCAGCACAGGAACAAAAACGACTGGACTATGTCTGTGCAGACAGGACAAAGTACACAGAGTGCAAAGAGAGCAAGAGACAGTGCAGAAAGCCCACAAGAGTAACAAACAGAACAAGTCAACATTTAGTTCAGTCAGCATTTGAATGAACACAGTATTATAACAGGGGTGTAAAGGGGGGAGGTGCGCTCTCCTGGGTGCTCTGGGTGAGAGTGCAACGGGACAACGGTAGGGATGATAGTCTCTGAGGCAGGACATCAATGACTTCTTTGGCAAGGGGATGACGGTGGTTACTTTGCAGCAGGTTGAAACAACAGTGTTGCGGTGAGAGATATTGAAGGTGTCTGTGAGAACATCTGTCAGCTGGTTGGCACACCCTCTGAGCACACGACCAGGAAAAAATAATGAAATAAAGAAAATACAGTTCCAAAGTCTGGATTAAGCTTAAAGAAGCCCATCTGTGTCCCACAATAAGCCCATTCTATGTTTTGCTATAAAAATAATTAACAAGAAACACTTAAAATATGCATCAGTTATACTGATATTTGTAGCTCCTTTCTCCAATTCAAGGTCGCTTTACAAATAGTTAAAACAGAGCAAAAAACAGCGTTAGACTGTAATAGACAAATTACACCAACAGGAATGAACCTGTTGGTACGAGGAATGAACAGATAGCAGAATCAATAGTTAAGAGAAGAGGCATGGAAAGCTTTAAGGGGCAGAACACCATGGAAAGTTTTAAAGGTAATGAGAAGACACTTAAACGAAATATGGTAAGATATGGGTAGCCAGTGAAGTTTGTGGAGTTGGGGGAGATGTGTTCAGACTTCTTAGTAAAGCAGAACATGAACAGCAGAGTTTTAGCAGCAGAGTCATACTGAAGACTACCAATGGTTTTTGCTGGGAGACCAGGAAAAAGAGCACTGCAGTTGTCAAGAGAAGAATTTATGAAAGTATGAATAAATGTTTCAGTATCCTTGTATCCTTCATAGAAAAAAGATGGACAGATGCAGGACATATTCTAAAGATGAAAAAGTGCACTTTTGACTAAAAACCTAAAAAGATTCCGAACAAAGTGAGGGGGCACGATGAGAGTCCCATCAACGTTAAATTCTTAGAAATTACAGCCTTGTTGCCAAACAATAAGAGGTTAGTTTTATCTACATTAAAGGTCCCATGTGGTGGTGTTTTTGGCGGCCTGTCTTAATTTTAGTTTTAGTCTAGTCTTTGCGTCAAGCTGTCATTTTATTTTTTATTAGTCTTAGTCACGTCCATACTCTTTTTAGTCCAGTCAAGTTTCAGTCGACTAAAAGTCTGAGCATTTTA
>JBBIGA010008301.1:0-34942 GCA_037576975.1 Alestes dentex | reverse complement strand
GATGTCTACACAGTCTAAAGGAGCGGCTCAGGACACATTTCACTGCGTGTTGTACCTGTATGACTATGCATGTGACATCTTGAATTGAATTGAATTGAACCCTCAACACCAGCTCTATTGCCAACAAAGCCCAGCAGCATATGTACAACATCTCTAGGAGAGAGCTCACTTCCCCACCCCATCCTCTCTCTCTTGTGAGTACAGCTGAAAAGATCATTTGGGTCTCTCTCCCCTCTGAGTTTACCTGCATTTTCACAGCATGCACCACAATAAGTTTTAAACAAAGTAGCATTTAACCTATATTTAAAATTAGATTTATTTCAAGTAATGTTAGTAATTTAATATTCTGTGGACGGTCAGGATAGTACACTTAAACTAGAGAGACTCCCTGAAAAATTGAGATGGGGTTTTTAGGTGGTTGCTATGGTGTACAAGGTGGTTGCTAAGTAGTTGCTAAGTAGTTTCTAAGCAGTTGCAATGTGTAGGAAGTGGTGGCTATAGCATGTAAGGTGGCTGCTAGGGCAATGCTAGATAAGATAGGAGATTAAGCAGGACCTTGCATCAATTTGATTCATTAGAACACTATTGTACCATCTGGATAATAAAAGTCATCACATCATCACATTCAAGCATGGTATGGGACATTTGGACATTTCTATGTCTGAAGTATAACTTTTTTTTTTAAGATGCAACCATACCAGCCACCAAGACCTGCTGCTGTATGTGTGTGTTAGAGCATCCAATAATCTAATTTACAATCTGGAGATATTTGAACAGTATTTAAAAATGGAAAATACTAACCAATACTTCTGTCCATGTTGCATGTTACTCATGCGACATGGACAGAACTAGAATAAGTATAATCAAAAGCCCTCAGATACAAGACACCAATCAAACTGTGGGGAGACTGAACTGTATATTTTATTCAGTTTAGTTTGAGGAATCAAACCTGTGGAAAGGTTTTAAACTGCACAACCATGAGTTTATGGAAAAATGGTTGTATTCTAGATAAGCTCTATTCCCACATTTCTTTAGTCTTAAGTTCATGTATGTTCCTAACAAATAATGTTCACCGAAAATGTAAAGGCAGCAACAACATAAGAAACTAAATATCTGGATGAGAAAGGAGGCTCACTTGCTCATGACCAGGGTCAGCCACACACGCACCTGATGAATTAGCCCTACATAAATCACCAGGTGTTCACTGACAGACGACAGCATCAGATATTGCAGGAGGGACCCACCACTCATGCTCCTGACAAGAGAGGCCTGAACACAAACAAGGGGCAGGTGAGTCCAATTAAGGACATGGACCAAACCAATATGAGGATTCAGAAAGGGGGAAGTTAGAATCAGGGTGGAACAGTGTCCAAAGAAAAGTTATGCGGTTCAGGAGCAAAACAGAGGAAGTGGGTTACACTGGGACAAAGTCATACTCATAAATTCACTTCTACTCCAACTGATTATACCTTGAACGTTTGTAATATAATTCAGTCAACTTGGTACTGAAACAATGGGGTCAGAGACAAATAACAGTAGATTATCAGGATCTAAATGTACTAGAATTTAAATTTTTCCAAACTTAATACCAATGATAGGCAGATGGATTCTTTTCCCTATTACCAAGGGTCATAACGCAATACTGAACAAAAAGGGATCAGTACTTGACAAAATATAGGATCGGTAACATAAATAAAACATTTTTTCCATGTAATGAAAAGCTGCCAATCCCAAGTCTCCTGAGCACCGCAAACATATATGCCATTTAATTCGGTTGAATGCCTTTTGAGCATCTAAAGTGATAAAGGCACCTGCATCTTTTTATGGTTGAAATATAGGACGCAAATGTACATTAATCAGTATTTTGATTTAGTTTTACAAGTTGCTTGTTTAGCTTGAACTCATTTTAATTGATTTGACCAAAGCCTCTTAGTTTTGTCTCCAAAGCTAACTGAGAAAAGAATTATATTCACACTATATTCATACTTAAAATCCTATTGTAATCTGATTGTAAGAGGGATGGTCTGTATGTGCAGCCCAACTCAATGAATGTTTTTTGTTTTTTTTCTAGAATTCTGATGTAGTTTATTTACTCAAAAGAAATTCACTAGATTATCTTCACTGTTGTGAGTCTATTTTTTTTTTTTAATCAGTCCTTGTGCATGACTTATGGACACGAGAATAAAAGAAACAATCTTTTATTCTAATCTTCCATGTGTAGCATATTGCAGTCTTCAAATATCCATCATGTTTCTTGTCTAGTAAGTTGTAGATTGTAATTAAGTTGTAGATCGTAATTAAAATTACCACACACAATGTCCAAATTGATCATGGTTAAAGGCAAGAATCAGAACCAGAAAAGAAAACGTAACTGATGCCAGAGGAAACTGGATTTAAAATGTCCTGCTATTGTCCGTTATTTGCCATGTGGATCTGCAGCCATAAAATCTAAATGAAAATGAAACGCTTCTAACAGAAAGCATTCATTGCAACACTCCTGGCTTTAAAAGCGAATGGTGCCTGATAGACTGAGACACCATGAGTGATGATGCTGGTATGTGGCACCAACTAAGGAATGATTGCTGGTATGTGGCAGGAGAGCTCTGCATCAAACCTACAAGTAACCTACACCACTTTGCTACTTTCAGCTAAAGTGATATGCTAAATTATAATTTATAATTTATACACCACAGCACACAGTGTGAACAGCACGAAATTCTTCCTCTGCATTTTTAACCCATTCACCAAGTAAAGCACCGGGCAGCCAAGAGCACAGCACCCAGGGAGCAGTGTGTGGGGATGGTACTTTGGTACCTCAGAGGTGCCATTAGCAGTCTAGTTAGACTACTTAGACTCGCTTTTAGAGTTTGCAGGATCTTGTTTAATATTTTCCCACACATCAGTGGTATGTCTTCATCGGCTGTGTCCTGATTTGCACCATGAATGAGGCTAGAAGCTGAGATTCTTTTGGTTGGTTTAAAATTTTGGCAGTATTTCAGTTCCGAGGGTCAGCAGTATTTTTAGAACAAAACTTAATAAGCATAAAATATTTAATAAGAGACAAAAAGACCAAATATATATCTCAGGACACAGGACACAGATTCAGGAGTTAATCAAACCACAAAGGGCTTTAATAGCAAAAAGGCACATAAACAGGCACTTGAATGAAAGGGGTTGGGTAGAACAGAAATACAAACAGTCTCTCTCCCTCTCTCTGAGTCACAAGGAAGGAACCCGTTCACTTTAAGGATGGTCCTTTGTCCCACAGAGACGGTTGCGATACTTGGTAATAATTGGTACGCTCCTCACCAGGAGCCACAAGGAGTACAAGGTGCAGAAGCTCTGCTTCATGCAGAGCCAACTAGGGGTAAGGCCTACGGGTGCTTCAGCCTCACTGGTTAAAGCTAGGGACACATGAGAGACACAAAAAGCCAAGTCAAAGTCAACTGGCATAGATCAGTGACCAGAACTTCTAACTACTGAGGAGACTGGAGTTCTTCCTCAGTCCGTTGAGCCAGTATGAGAGCGTAACCTTGACGAACATGAAGGCAAGGGAGAATCTTGCATGATGTATGTTGGTGACCGCACCCCGGACTGCTGGATCGGCTGGCTTTTAAAGCAACGACACAAACACAAAGAACAATCATAAACACCAAACGATCCATACTGAATTAACACACGAGAGGAGACACCTAGAAACACAAGAGGAATCTAAAGCAGGCAATCACTGGGAGAACACAAGGGCCGACACATAAAAGGTGCGTTGCCAAGCAGCACCCCAAACCAAGACATGGCAGAGGCATGGTGGAGATGCTGCTGGGCTGTCCACTTGCCTCTGGATACTTGCCTCTGGTCATGGTCATGGGTTTGAATCCTACTTTCAGCATACCACCACTGGGTTCCTGAGCAAGACCCTCAAGTTGCTCCAGGGAAACCGTCCCCTGTAGTTAGGGAATGGAAGTCGCTTTGGATAAAAGCGTCTGCTAAACTGCCGTCAATGTAAACGTTAAAGGTCCCATGACATGATTTTTTATGCTTTTATATAGGTCTTAGTGGTCCCTTAATACTGTATCTGAAGTCTCTTTCTGAAATTCAGCCTTGGTGCAGAATTACAGCCACTTCGAGCCAGTCCCACAGTGAGATTTCCCCAGGACGCGCCGTTACCTGCGTCTGTAGCTTTAAATGATGAGGTGGGGAGAGGAGGAGAGAGGCGGGGCAAGGTGGAGGGTGGGGGAGGGGCCAGCTTGCAGTACCATGTGCTAATGTTTACAGTGTATAGCAATGGTTTGTAGACTAACAGCAGCATGGTTGTCCAAAAAAGAAAGAAGTACAATACTCGAGTTAATGTGTGTATTCATACACCATTCACACACATACCTGATGCTATCTACCTTTACCTTTTTGACAGTAGCCTTTTTGACAGTAGCTGCAGAGCTAATGTTATGACCACATTCTAAGAGTAAAAAGCTAGGAAACCATATACAGCAAAGCAACAAAATTATATAGCGTTAAATTGACTTACTTGTCCAGGGAGAGTTGGTACTGATCCAGACTTAATTTTCAAACGTTCGGCAAAACCAGCTCTGTATTGCCCCAAATTGAGGAAACGTTTGGTGCAGACATATACATTTTTAGGACATCGTGTCGGTGCATTTCCAGAAAAAATCAAATTAACCCAATGGTTCCTCAGAGGCTTGCATGAAGGAACTAAAAAATACATTTGTGCTTATTTTTACATCTAAGCACCCAACAACTGCCATGCTTCGCTTGTTTGCAAGCCATGACATTCGGTGGGGCTAATTTTTTAGGGGAGGGGTGCGAAATTCTCTGGGCGGGCAAAGAACGAGAAAAGGGAGGTAACCTTTCCCCCTGTGACGTCATGCGGGGCCAAATTCCAGATCGGGCCATCTGAGATGTCACTTTCAGAACAGCGGAGCAGGATGACCAAAGCACTCTTTACACCTATCGCAATTTCTAGCCACTGCAGGACCGTAGGCAGGCTAAGGGAACTCGTATTAATGTTAAAAAATCTCACAATGTGAAATTTTCATGTAATGGGACCTTTAATGTTTAAAGTTTAATGCATCATTCAGGCCTCCTCCTTGGGTCTTACTGAGCAGAGCCCAATTTCTATCTGAACAGAATATAAGCAAGTAGGTAATCTGGATTCTTCTATCTGGAACACTGCCACTGAGCCATGCCTTCATTAAAAGAAACACGCAGCAGTCTCTAAACTTACAGTGGGTAGTTCGCTGGAGACAGATGTATTCCAGTTTATTGTTAGCAAACATTGGCGACTGGGACAGATGAGATAGCTGGCCAGCTAGAGTTAGCTTGTAGTCTAGCATGGACCCCTGCTCAGTTTCCACACTTCTGCCTCCTAATGCATCACTTGCAATGTCCCCTCGCTGGCCTGCGGCATCAGGTAATGTTGCAGTCCAAGGGGCTGGTCCATGTAGCTGAGGTTGCGAGGTTGCGTAGCATGTCCAACAGTCCATTTTTGAGGTTGTTTTCTTGTACATATCTTAACTGTAGCAATGTCTCAAGAATGTATCAAGAAATTTGCCTTCCCTAAACTGTTACCAAAAAGATGGAAGCACATAAAATGTCTTTACTGTATTATTGACATCACCCCTCATCGGAACCAATGAGCCCAGCCCAAATGTTGAAAACAGCCCTAGACCTTTATTCCTCTTCCACCAAAATTCACTGTTGGCAATTTGCATTCCATTAAGTAGCATTTTCCTGGCACCCACCAAATCCAGATACATACACTGTAAAACACCACTCCAAAAACATTTTACACAGCTCCAGATTCCAGAGGCTTAGTGCTTTACACCACTCTAGTCTATGGTTGGCATTGTGTTAGGTTTGTGCACAGCTGCTCAGCCATGGCAATGCCTTTCATGAAGCTCTTGACATGTTTTTCTGTTGTTGTTTCCAGAGGCGGTTTGGTAGTGAGATGTCAATTTCACAATATTAACACTCAAAATTGACCAGGACAGATCTAGCTGGGCAGAAATTACAGTACCTGACTGCCATCCAGCGTTTGTCTTTGAAGAATGCAAAGCTATGTGCCTGATTTTACACACCTGTCAGCAATGGCTTTGACTGAAACACCTGAGCTCATCCAATAGGAGGGATGTCCACATATGTTTGGCCATACAGCATACAATGAACATGACTAAAATATAACTATAAGCACAAAAAGTATTGAAGTATTGAAAACTATGAAGGCATCCATATTAAAAAGAAGTTCTGTTGTCTTTATTTCAGGATATTACACTTAAATGAAAATAACAGCAAGGTCTTACTGTTTGCTGCCACTGCTGCTTGACTTTTCTGTATTGCTTTGGCGTTGTTTGTTTTTTTGTGATAGATGCTAAATGTGAAGATTTGACTGATTAGCAACGTTAGTATCAGTATGGAGGGTGCTAAGCACCTTGTCTGCTCTGAGTGCAGCATGTGTAGGTCAGCATCTTTCTCCATCGCTACAAATAGTGGAGATTTTACTTGAATGAAGTGTCAGATAGTTTCTTCTTTGATTTATAAGGTTTCTGAGTTAGAGGATCACATCTGGACTTTAACTAGGGCTAATTGTGAGAGTCTTGTTGCTAGCAACTCCAGGTGTATTAGGGGAGATAGCATGCATAGAGGCCCTGCAGCAGGGTGACTGGGTTGCGCTTAGTAGAGAAACTCTTGCGAAAGTTTCACCATGTGAGCACCACTCTGCTCAGTGAAGTGCCCACTGAGACACCTGTTAAAAACATTCAGGTCACAGGTGAGTCAGTTATTCAGCACATGAAATTTGCTGCTCTCATTTCTTGCAGCACAGCCAGTTAGCTAGCCAGCAGTGCACCTTAGATTGTTGTGGCTGACAAACCAGTGCCAATGCCAGTCAACAGACCTGCTGTGTGCTAGCTGCCTGGAGTCGCCACCTAGGTCTAACGCTGTGTCTGTTTCCCAAACTAAAAAGAAAAGTAGAAAAGCTGAAAAAATGTTCTAATTATTTAATCAACATTTCTCAAACAGCCAATGAACTCAGTACCTTAGATCTAAAGCTAAAGCCGGGACTATTTAACAACAGACTGCTAGCTCCTAAAACAGTTTTTGTAAATGGAATAATCTCTGATGAGAATCTTGATGCCTTAAGTATTACAGAGACCTGGATTAGACCTAATGAGTTTGTTCCTCTAATTGAGGCTACCCGTACTGGCTTTAGCAACATACACAATCCTTAACTAAGCAGTCGAGGGGGAGGCACAGGAACCATTTACAGAAGTCCCCTGTTAATCAGAAAACATGTTTTAAGTTTTTAATTCTTCTCCTTAACATAACTAGATACAAAAAAAATGTCTTCTCTCTGCTTTCTCTTGATTCCTGGAGTGAGGGCCACAGGACGATAATCATTTAGACTGGTGATGGGAGACTTCTTCGGCACTGATATAATTGTGGCTGATTTCAGGCTGGATGGAATGACTGCCTGGGCTAGGGAAATGTTGAAGATTCTGGTGAAGATGAGGGTGAGCTGGTGGGCACACGCTCTGAGCACTCTACCAGGTACTCTCTCTGGGCCGGCAGCCTTCTTGAGGTTCACTGCCAGGAGCACCCGTCTGACATTGTGCACACTTACAGTGAGTGGAGTGGTGCAGGAACCTGGTGGAGGTGGGAGCAGGGCTGGAGCAGGTGAGTGCTGCTGTTGTGATGATGTGAAGCGAGCAAAAAATTGGTTTAGCTCCTCTGCCAGCGGCGCACTCAGATCTCCTGTTTTGCATCACAGCCGTTGTAGTTTGTGATGTCTTGTATTCCCTGCCACACCTCCCGTGTATTGTGGCTGAACAGGTGGGACTCTATGCTCCTCTTATGGTCCGTCTTGGCTTTTTTAATTTCACTTGAAACTATGGAGCTTGCACTTGAGTGCTGAGAATCGAACACATGGCATTCTTGAATTGTAATGCTGTGTTAAAACCTCAAATGTTTTAACATGTTGGTAGTGTTACCACCCTTGCAAGTTAAAACACTACTACATTGGTTACAAACGCAGCTGTCGTTTGTTTTGGTAAAATGCAACCACGCCGTGGATCGCCTTCTCCGCTCCATGATAACTCGAGTCTCCGAGTGTGACGTCATTGCGCACGACGCAGGAAAAAGTCAGAAAGAATCGTTAGAGGAACCGCTAACGTCCGGAGGTAAACGATTCCAGTGCTTCGCAAAATTAGAACCAGTTCTAAATTGGAACCGGGTTTCGATTCCTACCCCTAGTCCCAGCGGAGCAGAGTGTGACTTGCTAGCTACATGCTAGCATCAGGTATCCCCGGGTGAAGCCCAGTGATAATCAAAACACAGCAGTCATGAACATAGCGATTACCAGCGAGTTGTAATTCCAAGTTGTCTGTTTTGTGCACCAGGGATCTGGCATTTGTGAGATACAGGCTCGGTAGAGGTGGCTTGTGTGGTTGTTTCCTTTGCCTTAGCATAACACCGGATCCGGGTCTCCTAGACCCGACAACAATCCATGGCGAGCCCACTGGTCTTGCTATGTCATCTGGTACTGGACACCGATTTCCATAAGGTTCTGGTGGATGTAGCGGATGTTCACAGAACCAATGCACAACATTGCACAAACAAGCAAAAAAGAAGTACAAAAATGACAAAAAAAGAGCACTGAAAAGGAGAGCCGTGAGCCACTTCAACCATGTGTGCCGCCATTATCTTCAGTCGCCATTTTGTCTTAATGAGACGTTTACTTTTAAAAGTGCATTTTCACACTTGATATGATCACCTTTGTACTGTCATTGCAAATGTCTTGCCATTGTTGACCGTACCTGTTTAACTCTCTAATTAATTTCAAAATTCTATTTTTCTTATTAATCCAGTAACCTCTTCAGCTTCTGTTTTTTCTATGAACCTGCCACGTATAACAGCCTTTATTACTACTGGCAAATACTTTTTCATTATCACTGTATTGTAAATACAGTCTGAGTTTTTTTCTCACTTGTTTTTTTTCTGCTTTGCTTTATTGTTTAGGATACTAGAATTCCTGTACCAGAGCTTATTTTTCATTGTAGATTTTTTTGATAAACTCCTGAATCGTCATACAGTCATGTAGCCCTCACAATTGGCCCTCGTCAAAGTCAGACAGGCCCTTTTGCCTTTTTTTTTTTTGCTTACAGGTTCGAGGTTACTTTATTGTCATCAGTAGCTGTGTGCATATACATAGTGTGATGAAACAATATTTCTCCACAGACCCTGGTGCAACATATAGTAACACTCAACATAGTGCAAGTTACAACAGAGACAATAGGCAACATAATAATGACAGTTGTCATTCAGGCAGGTGATTTCTTTGAAAATGGGATGATGGTGGTAGTCTTGAAACACGTTGGATCAATAGCTTGAGAGGTGCTAATAACATCAGTGAGGATGTTGGCCAATTGCTCTGCACACTCCTTAAGCACACGTCCAGGTATGTTGTCAGGACCAGAAGTTCACTGTCTCACTGTGGCTATGGTTACACAGATTACCTGTTCACTTAGGCTAGTCTTCCTGCTTCTCTGGAGGACAGGTGCTCTGCATTTGCTCAACTTTTAGCTTTGCTTTGCTTTGAGCTTCACTTTTATTTACTTCTCAAGCACGTTTTTAGGAGCATCTCGGATTTTACTCAGAGGAGATGAGCTGGGAGGGCGGGACTTGGGGCCTTTAAAAAGAACATGGTGGCTAGTGGACGGCGTGCTTGCTTGGGGAAGAAACCATGCCGTCTCTTCATTCCCTCAGACCGAAGGACTAGGCACGAGCTGCGTGAGGGGCTCGGAGTACACGTAGTTAGGATCCTGTGTTGAGCAGGGGTGAGCGCTCGCCCCTGAGTCTGGGGTGCTACCAGACCGGGCCAAGCAGTAGCAGGGGTGGCTAGTGTTAGCCGCTAGCTCTTTGTTGCTGCCCGTCCTGTTTGGCTGCGTGGAGGGGTTGGAGGACGTGAGTGGCGTGGGGACCAGCGCACCAGCAGAGAGAGGAGCGGAGCGTCAGCAGAGAGGAACCGAAGTCCAGACTTCCCTGCGCTCTCAACCCACCAAAAAGGAAGTGACTCTGGCTACCTGGGTGTGTGTGTTAGCCTTTAAGGTCGGGTTGGGGGTGGAAAGTCTGAGGTGTATCGCTTATGCCAGCAGGCTCACGGTGGCGTGGCGACAGCAAGAGATGCGGGAGCTGGAGGCTGGTGAGAGGAGGCTCCAGGCCGCGATTGGGATGTGCGGCGCCGGACGAGGAGGAATCTGGCTGGGCGTAGCGTGGGAGAGCGGCTGGCTTGGGGACAACGAGCAAGCGAGCGAAACAAGTAGTGAAGGACAGCACAGGAAAGCGGCACTGGCTGATTTTTGTTTTTTGTTTTGTTTTTGGAGTGCTGGGCCTTGCGTTGGAGTGTGGAGGCCCAGAGGTTTAGTTTAATTTACTTTGTTTATTTGGGGGTTGTGTATGTGTTATGCGCCCCTTTATAACTGCCCTAGCCCCTTTTCTTAGTGTGTGGTGTGGGTGTGTGGTTGTCAGGGGTGTTCTACTCATTTGCTGCTGTGCTGTGCTGTGTCCTACGGGAGTGTGTGAGGTGAATCTCATGGGTCTAGTGAATCTAGTGGGCCCTGAGACATACTATGTACACAACTTACCGTGGGTAACGAAATGTTTGCTCCCTGGACAACAAAATGGAGTACATCCAACTCCAGCGAACAACTCGGCGTGAGTTCAGATATTGCTGTGATCAACATGCTCATGGTTGCGGTGAACATCCCAACAACATGCTGGTCGAACTTTACAAAGCCATCAGCAAGTTCCAATACACTCCTGACGGACTGTTTATTGTCACCAGACTTTAATCATGCAAACCTAAATTCAGCTCTCCCTAAATTTCATCATTTTAACACACCAAGTGAAGCAGCAGGTAGCCAGGAACACAGCGCCTGGGGAGCAGTGTGTGTGTGAGGATGGTACCTAACTCAAGGGTACCTCAGTGGTGACACTAGCAGTCCTAAGATTTGAACCCATGACCTTCTGATCCCAGGGCCACCTCTCTAACCACCTGCTACAAACTGCCTACAAACAAACATCGTTGGCCCATATTGCACTGAACGCTACTCTCACCTCGGCTGCCCCAATCATGCTCTGTCATGCTGATCCCAGAATATGGACATGCCAAGCCTGTTCATAAGCAAACAAAGATCTGGCCCCCAGGCACCATCTCTACTCTTCATGACTGTTTTGAGCACACTGACTGGGACCTTTTTAGGGAGGCTGCAACCAACCGTGGCTCCACCAACCTGGTTAATCAGTAAGAGCATCAATGAAATTACTTTCTCCAGTTGCCGAGGGTGACTGCAGAGGTGCATGATCTGCTGTGAAGGATGGCCTGAGAACAGCAAGGGTCAACCAGGGCCATGAGAGCAGCAGCACGCACATGCACTGGAAATCTACAGCCACTTCCAGGACACTGGGAATTTTTGGCGCATGTGGCAAGGCATCCAGATCATCACCAACTACAGGACATCTTCACCTGCCTGTGATAGTGAAGCCTCCTTTTCAAATGCAATGAATCACTTTTGCTCATGGTTTAAAGCCCAAAATGACATGGCAGTGAGGAAGACCATCCCAACCCCCAGACAACATTCCCAGCTGGCAGATACTCTCACAGACATCTTCAGTATCTCCAACATGCTTCAAAGCCACCACCATCATCCCCAAGCCAAAGAATTCATTAATGTCCTGCCTCAGTGACTTTTGTCCCATCACACACACACCCATCATCATGAAGTGCTTTGAGAGTCATGAGACACATAAAATCGCAGCTGCCCACCTCACTGGACCCCCGGCAGTTTGCATGCCATACCAACCACTCTATGGATAATGCCATGACCACCACCCTTGAAAGTACTGTTTATAGACTTCAGTTCAGCATTCAGCAATGCAATCATTCCTCAGCATCTAATTGGAAAGCTGAGACTGCTGGGCCTAAACTACTCTCTCTGTAACTGAATCCTAGACTTCCTGACTGGGAGACCTCAGTCAGTCAGGATAGGGAGCAACATCTCCAGCACCACCATGCCGAGCAGAGGGGCCTCCCTGACCCATGACTGTGTAGCAAGGCACAGCTTGAATTACTTCATCAAGTTCGCTGATGACACAATTGTGGT
The DNA here is from genome assembly GCA_037576975.1 of Alestes dentex. Classification (NCBI taxonomy): domain Eukaryota; kingdom Metazoa; phylum Chordata; class Actinopteri; order Characiformes; family Alestidae; genus Alestes; species Alestes dentex. The sequence goes on along the minus strand of JBBIGA010008301.1, from coordinate 22,772 downwards.
GGGTTTGATCAGCAGGAATGATGAGGCGGCATACAAAGAGGAGGTGCAAGAATCAACAGACTGGTGCAGAGCCAACAACCTGTTCCTCGATGGAGATCATACAGAGCACCAAGTTCTTTGATGATCACATCACAGAGAACCTCACGCAGACCCTCAACACCAGCTCCATCACAAAGAAAGTCAAATCTGTGCAATGAAAAGTACAGAAAATTACCCTTTAATTTTTATAATAGTATATAAAATAGTTTTATAAAACGTGTGGAACTTCCGTCCTGTGTTCGAATTACACTCTGGCTTTCAGGGGGTCTCTTTAAAACATGCCTAGATTTGGCTGAATCTGACCCTCCACATCTAACCCATTCACAGTGGGCAGCCAACAATACAACAGCAGTGTGTGAGGACAATACCTTCCTTGCTCAAGGTTACCTTAGTGGTGCCACTGACAGTCCTGGTATTTGAACCCTGACTTTCTGATCACAGGGGCAACTCCTTAACCACCAGGCTACCAGCAGCAACAGCCACGTCTCTGGGTGGGCTTTTTCATAAACTCAACTCAAAACAACAAATCTGATCGTCCCTTCCACTTTTTGTTTCCCGGACAAAAGCCAAGACATGCCCGCATTATGAGTTTCCACACAACCATGTAATCATTATATGCACTAAAATTAAATAGAAGTATATTGCAAATATGAGCACACAGACACATTGACCTACATGTGCTTACAATACAAACAAGTGAATACAGAGCCCCATGTCCACATACAATGATCAGCTACATTAAAACCACTGATTGTAACGGTTAATAGTATTTACAGTGGGGGAAATAATTATTTGATACCCTGCTGCTTTTGTATGTTTTCTGACTTACAAAAAAGTCTGTAATTCATGAAGTGGTTTCATTTTTATGGAGAGTGACAGAATATCAACCAAAAATCAAGAAAAAACATGTTACATAAAAGTTATAAATTGATTTGCATATCATTGAGTGAAATAAGTTTTGATCCCCTACAACCCAGCCAGACTTCTGGCTCCCACACACTGGCTGTGTGCCCATGTTGCACAGTCAATCTATCAGTTACATATACTCCTGATCTTAACTCTTTATGTGTGTAAAGCACACCTGTCCACAGAATCAGTTTCTTCCATCACCATGAGCAACCTCTCCACCACCATGAGCAAGACCAAAGAGCTGACAAAGGGCATCAGGGACAAGGCTGTAGACCTGCACAGGCTGGAATAGGTTACAAGACCATCAGCAAGAAGCTTGGTGAGAAGGTGACAACTGTTGGTGCATATATTCGTAAATGGAAGAAATATAAAATGACCATCAATTGCCCTCAGTCTGGAGCTCCATGCAGTATCTTGCCTCATGGGGTGAGGACAATAATGAGAAAGGCAGTTGGGACCACAGTCACTGAGAACACCATTGGTAACACAATAATGGACTGAAATCTTGCAGTGCCCGCAAGGTCCCCCTGCTCAAGAGGGCACATGTACAGCCAATCTTGTTTGCCAGTGAACATCTAAATGATTCAGAGAAGGCTTGGGAGAAAGTGTTGTGGTCGAGCTCTTCGGTATCAACTCGACCCGCCGTGTTAGGAGGAAGAGAAATGCTGAGTATGACCCAAAGAACACAATCCCCACAGTCAAGCAAGGGCGTGGAAACATTATGCTTGGGGATGTTTTTCTTCTAAGGGTACAGGATGACTTCACTGCATTGAGGGGCCAAATGATGGGGCCATGTACCATAAAATCTTGGATGAGAAACTCCTTCCCTCAGCCAGAACACTGAAGATGGGTTGTGGGTCTTCCAGCATGACAATGGCCCAAAACATACTGCCATGGTAGCAAAGGAGTGGTTAAAGAAGAAGCACATTAAGGTCCTGGGGCCTCATTTATCAAGTGTGCTTGAGCACAGATCTGTGCGTAAAGGGTGCGTACGATTGTTTCTGCGCAAAGTGTGGAATTTATGAACTTGTACTTGTGCTTAGAAGTGTGCACTGACCATGCGTACGCACAACACCCAGTGGTAGAATTGCGAAACTGCATGTTCGAACCTCGCAACAATGTGACCAACATGTCATTTGATTCATAATCACTAAATGTATTAATTAGCAAAATTAGCATAAGTGATAAATGCATACATAGGACATGTGTTCCAAAAGTTAACATGGCTCATCTTGCACTGCTTGAAGATTGAGCAAACCATGCGCGCCGCAGGGAGTGAGTATTCAGAGAGCACACTGATTTGTTTGCTGAAAGTACAGAATGGCTTATGAGTAGGTAACGCTTTCCGAGACAAATATTGCTCGATTCGTGTCGTGATTTGGGACTTATGCTACAGCGCGAAACAAAACTCACAATAGCCATACCTGTTCAGATCCAGGTAGCCTACTGTCCACCCTGGGATTTTTGGCTACTTGAAAATTGATGGTTTGGCTAATTGATGGTTCCAGCGTGAGGTTGGCAATAGATCCGGCATTTCTCAGCCATCTATGAGCAAGATTCTGCCAGCAGTGTTGGATGCAATAATCTCCCTGGTCCCAAACTATATTCAGTTTCCTTACACAAGTCCGGCACAAATGGAAGTTAAGCAGGGATTTTATGCCATCACTGAATTTCCTAATGTTATAGTGTTATAGGAGCAGTTGACTGCACCCACACAGCAATAAAAGCACCATACCAGAGCAAATATAATTACATGAATAGGAAGGGGTTTCATTCCCAGCTTCTGCTTCTGTAACAAGCACTTCAGTCTCCATCTCGGAAAAGTTTATTTTCTTTACATGCTCCATTATTCCAGCAAGAAATGTTTACAATATCCACACGGTTATTGTACTTCTGAACTGCTGACATTCTGCACACACCAGCATACACTCACCATAACTACGGGACTCTCACAATGTCACTTTAAACAATGCCACTTTAAACCCTCACTGCACAGTTTTGCACTCCACATTCTCCTCACTGCATCATTTTGCACTAGACATGCTATTAACACTTGTAAACTCTTTCAGTACTTGTAAATGTTTTCTTATTATTTTACCTATTTTCTACCTTTTAATTTATATATATATATATTTATGTAAAGTTGGGGGGAACACGAGTCTAAGAATTTCATTACGGGTAATGATGCTACATTGTTATCTGTATATGACAATAAAACTTGAAACTTGAAACTTGAAACGGTTCTTAAAGGAAATGTTAACACCATATATGGTTAATCGGGGGCGTTACAGAATACGTATTCATCTGAGCGTGCTTGAGCACAGTGATTTAGAAGGTGTGGGATTTATCACTTCTGATTACTTACTGGTGTGCGTAAGACCACCCAGCGAATGTTTGATAAATCTCACTTTTTCTGTTCTTACACACATTCTAAATTACACTTATATGATACAAAAGCAGCCAAGAAACCTAAAGGATTTAGAGAGTTTCTGTAAAAAGGAGTGGGCCACAAGAAACGTCTTACTGCTGTGCTTGCCAACAATGGTTTCTCCACCCAGTACTATGTTTTGCTTGGGTATCAAACACTTATTTCACTCAGAGAAATGCAAATCAATTTATAACTTTTATGTAACATGTTTTTTCTTGCTTTTTAGTTGATATTCTGTCTCTGTCCATAAAATGAAACTACCTCATAATTTAGAGACTGTTCATTTTTTTGTAAGTCAACAAACTTACAAATTCAGCAAAGTATCATATCACAGTGGGATATATTTGGCAGCAAGTGAACAGTCAGTCCAACAGTCTGTGTTAATGTGTTGGAAGCAGAAAGAATGTGAAAGAATGAAGATCTGAGGGATTTTAACACTGGCCAAACTGTGATTGCGAGACAGCCGACTCAGAACATCTCCAAATGACAGTCCTTGTGAAATGTTCCTGATATACAGTGGTTAATTACCTATCAAATGTAGTCCATGGCAAGATAACCAGTGAACTAGTGTGATGTTTTGGGTATTGCTCTTCTGGGAAACCATGGGTGCTGGTATTTATGTGGATGTTACTCTGACACATACCACCAAAGTAAACAATGCAGACCAAGTATACCCCTTCCTGGCAACAATATTTCCTAATGCAGTGGCATTCATCATCTGGATATTGCACCTTGCCACATTGCAAAAACTGTTCAGGAATGGTTTGTGGGGCATGGAAAAAAGTGTTGACATGGCCTCCAAATGTTGGCCTCAAAAAGATATTTACATATATACTGGACAAACTAGTCCAATCCTAACTAGTCCATCTCATGTTAAGACAGATGTATAAAGGGATTTGTTCTCACTGTGTTCTGAATCAACAGGTATGTCTTTGGATTATTTCCAGTTTTTTTAATCCCCTCCCATTAGTTCCACCAAAAGCTTACAAATGAATGTCCACAAACCAAAAAACTTAAATTAATTGTATTAAATAGGACAGGTTAAATATTAAACTGGACCACGACCACAAAACCCCACAAACCAACAGGACAACCACTACAATAACAGAAGAATCTACCAAGACACCAGTGCAAACACAACATACCGCAGACCCCACAATAAAACAAACACTAACCCAGAACTTTGATAAAACACTCACACAACACTCAGGCACTGACCCTACACAGAGACCACTAATAACAAAACCATCTACATCCAAAAACTATAATTTACAGTACAACTCATTAACAACCACATCATACCAAAATACAAACATTCACTAAATGATATACACACACTCATTTATAAAGCAGCAGTCACCACCATCATCCACTGTGGACTCAGAACAAGGCAGAGAAAAAGGACCACGACAGTAACACCTCACCAGTCTAGCAAGCCGGCCTGGGAGCACAGACTAGAATCACAAATCATGGACATCAGTCACAAACTGGGCAGACTAACATAGTATAAACAGAACAACACATCAAAAAAACTACACAGACACTTAAAACAGGTATTCAAAAAGATAAAGACACACACAAAGCATGAACATCACAGCAAACACACTGACACATATGTAGACACACTCAAATAGAAACTCGCAGTTAAATCAAAAAGATTAAAGCAATACAAACTCTGCACACAACAAAAGAGACAGAACACACAATATCAAAACAATGAAAAACAATTCTACAAACACACACTAAACAAAACACCAACAGAAAACAATGGCCCACCTACACAGGAAAGCCTGACACAATACTGGGCCTCCCTCTGGTCCAATGAAGTAGTGCATAACAACAATGCCTCATGGGTTAAGGAGGAAAAGGCACAAACAAATAACATCACACCAATGCTGTTTGAACAAATAACAACTACAAATCTCACGGAAGATATAAACAAAACACACAACTGGAAATCCCCAGGATTAGATGGTATACACAACTTCTGGTACAAAAAATTCACCACCCTGCTTCCAATTATAGCACAACACTTTACACACATTATACAGAACCCACAGGACACACCACAGTTCCTAACAGAGGGCATCACATACATGAAACCAAAAAACAAAAATACACTAATTACAGACCCATCACGTGCCTCCCTACAGTGTACAAAATACTAATTGCATGTATCAGTAAAAAAATATATCCTCACATCACAGACTACCACATACTCACAGAACAAAAAGAGTGTCGTAGGAAACATGGGCTGTAAAGAACAACTCTTGATTGATTCTGTCGTGCTCAGACAGGCACATAAATACAGACAACTACACACTGCATACATCGATTACAAAAAAGCTTTTGACAGCGTCCCACACATGATGACTGATGACACACTGGAGAACAACACTACACCTTCACATCAACAGCACAACAATACAAACTAAGAGGGATCCACATCAGAAGAGGCATCTCAAATCAACACCAAAAGTACACCCTCTCACATCTACTCAATATAGATGACCTGAAAACACGTGCAGGAACCGACACACATCTACACATAACAAACATTTTCACAGGACATACACATGGAGTTTGGCCTGGACAAGTGTAAAATACTTCACACAGAAAAAGGAACACTGAGGGAAGGAGGCTTCACTCTGCAAACTGGTGACCAAATTGATGCCATGACAGAGGGTGAACTTTACAAGTACCTAGGATTACAACAGGCCAAACTTATGGAACATAAACAAATTAAACACACACTCACACAAAAATACACATCCCGCCTTACACAAATATTAAAAAACCCAATTACATGCACATCACACAATCAAAGCCATCAACACATATGCAATACCAACACTAACATACTCCTTTGAAGTAATTGGACATCCACAGAACTAAAACAGCTCCAATGGAAAACATGGACACTCTTAACAAAACATAAACAACATCATCCAAAATCAACCATGGAGAGGCTTACCCTCCCACGGGCTGAAGGTGGAAGAGGCCTCATCGACATACCAAACCTACACAACACACAAATAAATCTACTGAGAAGCTTCTTCCACACAAAACAAAACACATCAGCACTACACAAAGCCATAGTCCTAGCAGACACCAGTTACACTCCATTTAACTTACACAACACACACAACAGAACAGAAGATATCACATCTTCACATGAGAAGAAACTACCGTGGAGCCAGAAAGAACTTCATAGCAGACACCCCTATGAGCTCAGACAGCCTCATGTAGATAAACGAGCGTCAAACAGCTTGCTGACTCATGGAGATCTGTTCAGTGAGACTGAAGGGTTCATGTTAGCTATTCAAGACCAAGTCATCAACACCAGAAACTACAGAAACTACATACTGAAGGACACAAGCATCACAGACACCACCTGTAGATACTGTCACACTGCGCAAGAAATGATACAACATATCACATCTGGCTGCAAACTACTACTGACACACACAGACTATACACACAGACACAATCAGGTTGCAAACATCATATACCATCAGTTAGCACTACACCATCAACTAATAGACATACACACCATATTACAAATACATACCTAACACAGTACAGGATAACAAAACACACAAACTGTACTACTACAGAACAATCCTGACAGACAGAACCATCCACCACAACAGACCTGACATCACAATGGTTGACAAACAGAACAAAACCACATACATCATAGACATCGCCATACCAGACACACAAGCTACAAAAGACACGCAGATAAAATACACAAAAACACAGACTTGGCACATGAAATACAATGCCTCTGGAAAATGGAGAAGGTGCTCATTGTCCCAATTGTTCTGTCTTGCACTGATGTCATCCCACATGCACTACATAAAGTTCTAAACAAATCAGATTTGCAACCAAAAGCTCAAATGACAAACACATGCCGCACAGTTCGAAAATTTCTAACACACTTATTTGTAACACACGTCCTGATGTCTTGGCCTTCGCCCCTACACATGTAGCATGTGTAGGAATTCGCCCCTAGACATGTAGCATGTGTAGGAATACATGTGAATTTATCCAACAAATCTCTAAACTGGAATGGGACACACATGGTGTCAGTTGCAAAATGTGTAGGAATGTGTGTTCTTAAAAAGTTGCTTTGGTAAATGTTTCCCATCTAAAAATTTCCACCACTTATATATGTATGGTTGATTTCCGCATATTAAAAAAATCAGCAGATGAGGTTATAATTTTCTGCTTGATGGCCTGACTGCAATAATAGCCACAGATCAATATAAATAGAGACTTTTTCCTAGGGCCCACTCTATGGCATTCTGCCATGAAACTGGATCCTTGATCTAAAACAGAGTACCACTGCCCCATGAGGAAAGGCATGTGGATCACACTTGCCCTTAATGGATTTGCTCAAAAATATAATGGGTCTACTCATTACTGCAGTCACACTCTTGATTTCATCCTGACACTTGGTATTAATGTGGATCACATTCCTATTCTTCCACAGACTACAGTAATCTCAGATCACTACCTCATTACATACTTGCTGCATCTTAATCATAATATAAGCACATCCCCTTACTTGTATTAGTTGTACAATAACTTCCACCACAGTACTTAGTTTTATTGAAAACCTCCCAGATTTATCAATCCCATCTCGATCCAGTCCAGCTGACATAAACAACCTAACTGAATACTTAAGTTCCACATTAGGTGATATTGTAAAAGGGTCAGACAGAAAAAGCTCACTGCTTGGAATATAATGATCAAACACATTGCTATAAACCAAAGCATTCGAAAACCAGAATGTACTGCAATGGTGATTAACCAGGCTGGCATCTTTCCAATCCACCTAGAATGAGAGCCTTAAAGACTACAGCAGAGCACTTATTGTGGCACACTCAGCTATCTCTGCTGTCTCTCACTGAATCTAAACTAATTAAGAACCAGGGAGGACAGAATCACGGTGACCTGCAAACTATTGTAGTAATGATTTTATGGATTTTTTCAGCAATAAAGCGGAAGTCATTAGACAAGAAATTCAAAGTAGAAGTTTTAGTCCGTCACATCTGCTGCCTGGTAGAGCAGATTGTCCACTGGCGTTCCACAGGTTTGGACCGCTTCTCTTTACTTTATACACCGGTTCTTTTGGGGATGTAATAGCCTCACAAGGCTTTTCCTATCACCTGCAGATGACACTCAACTTATTCTCTCTTTCCCATCCAGTGATGATCAGGTCTCAATCTCTGTCTGGCTGACCTCTCCTCTTGGATGGCAGCCCACCACCTTAAGCTAAATCCCAGCAAAACTGAGCTTTTTTCATCAAAGGGAGTCCTTCACCAAGCCACTCAAAGAAGGTAAGAAATCTTGGTGTCATGCTAGATGAAGAACTGTCATTCTTGTTGAACAGCGACCTCTCTCCAGGACATGCAGATACCTTCATCAGAAGTATCCGAGCCTTTCTCATCTCATCTCATTATGAAGCTAAACAGCTACTTGTCCAGTCTCTGGTCATCTCTAAACTGGACTACTGCAACTCTCTTCCAGCTGGACTTCCACTGAAGGTAACAAGACCACTTCAGCTGATTCAGAATGCAGCTGTGAGGTTAGTCTTCAACATTCTAACATACCACGCCTCTACTACAGAACCATCACTGGCTCCCAGTGGCCGCTCACAAGTTCAGAACCTTAACACTTGCCTTCAAGGCCAAGAATGGACTTGCATCTCCTTACTTATCAGCACTGATCAAGCAGTGTGTCACTTCTCGTCCTCTCAGAGCTTCAAGCCCTGCTTGTCTTGAACCTGCTTGTCGCTTCAAAGAAGTGGACGACATGCATCAAGACTCTTTTCAGTCTTGGCCCCCCAGTGGGGGAACGAACTCCCTCTTGCAATCAGATCTGCAGAGTCGCTCACTGTCTTAAAGTGTCTTCTGAAGACCCACCTCTTCAAGCATCACCTTAGTGACTAACCAGTCCTCTCACTTATCTCTTGTAAATCTTTTCCTATATATTTAAAAAACATTTACCCTCTTAGCTGTTTTCCTTACTTGTGTATTAAACTCTGACTTTTTTTCTTTTTGACAGGATTTGTTAAGGTGTGTAAGGCAGTAACTTGGTTAAAAGCAGATGTTGGTTTAAGTATAGATACACCAATACACCACTTCCATCTAACATTTTAGAAAAAAACATGGCCCAACAGCTGTGCTCGCTACTGCATAAAAACTGCAGTTTGGGATCCAGCCTCATTACAGCACCAAAACAGCTTTAGTAAAGAGAATATATTATCTTTTACTGTCTGCTGACAAAAGATTTTCATCTTTGCTGGTGTTGCTTGACCTTTATGCTGTTTTCAACACCATTTACCACTCAATTCTATTAGACAGACAAGAAAATCTGGTTAAAGTGATAGGAACTGCCTGATAATACCTGACAGACCGCTATAGGTGTTTGAGTGTGAACGGGGAATCATCAAAGTACATCAAAGTAACATATGGAGTCCCGCAAGGTTCTTAGGACCACTTTTATTTACATTGTAAATACTGCCATTAGGTACAACTATCCAAAAACATGGGATTAGTTTCCACTGCTACACAGATGACACACAACTCTGTCTTTCATTCTTTCAATAAACATTGATCAAATAAGATTGTGGACTGTGTTAAAGATATAAAAGACTGGATGAGACATATAACTTTCTCTTGCTTTCTCTTGCTCAACGCAAAAAACAGAGGTCCTTCTACTAGCTGCAGAAACTAACTGTCAAGTCTAATGCTTGATCTTGCATTTGCCACAGCTTCTCCAATATCAACTGTAAAAATCTAGTGTTACTACTGACCCAGATCTATCATAATAATAGATCTGGAATGACACAGGGAAAAAGTATTGAACACATGAAGAAAGGAAGGTCCAAAAAGGCATGGAAAGTCATGACACCAGCTGAAATCTATCCGTAATTAGAAAGCAATCCTGCCAATTAGTGCAAAATAATATCAGCTGGTTCAGTCCCAACTGATGACCTATAAAAAGGTGTCTCATTACCGAGGTGTCACAAGATCTCATGATGGGTAAAACCACAAAGTTCTCTCAAGACCTTCGCAGCCTTATTGTTGTGAAACATACTGATGGCATTGGTTACAGAGGAATTTCTAAACTACTGAAGCTGCCAGTGAGCGCTGTTGGGGCCATAATCTGGAAGTGGAAAGAACATCATTTCACCATAAACCGGCCATGACCAAGGGCTCTCCCGCAAGATTTCAGACAGAGGAGTGAAAAGAAAGATCAGAAGAGTTGTCCAAGAGCCAAGGACCACTTGTGAAAGACCTGGAATTCAGCTTCAGAAAGACCTGGAATTAGCAAGTACAACTGTTCAGTTGCTGAAGGAAAAGCATGTTGAAATGCGTGAAATACTGGGTGAATATAGCCTGGTCAGATGAGACCAAAACTGAACTCTGGATGCCATTATGCACACCATGTTTGAAGGTCAAAAGGCACACCACACCAGTGAAGTTTGGAGGTGGGAACATCATGGCGTGGGGCTATTTCTCAGCATATGGCACTGGCATGTTTCATATAATTGAAGGAAGGATGAATGGAAAAATGTACTGAGACATTCTTGATAAAAATCTGCTGCCATCTACCAGGATAATGAAGATGAAAGGAGGATAGACGTTTCAGCAAGACAGTGATCCCAAGCACACAGCCAATTAAACTCTCAGTTGGTTTCAGAGAAAGAAAACAAAGCTGCTAGAATAACACAACTAATCACCTGACCTGAATCCTATAGAAAATCTATGGAAAGAACTAAAGAATTCATAGAAGGGGCCCACGGAACCTTCAGGATTTGAAGACTGTTTGTGTGGAAGAACGTGCCAAAATCACACATGAACAATGCATAAGACTAGTTTCTACAGACAGGAGGCGTCTTGAAGCTGTCACCACCAACCAAGGCTTTTGTACTAAATAAAATTCAGTAAATATGTTCAATACTTTTTCCCTGTGTCATTCCAATTTATTACACATAGCTTAATTTATGGATATCTGTGGTTTGATTTCTTTGCATGTGTGGACTGGATGGGTTGTTACCGACATCTAGTTAGAATTTAATGTCAATAGCACCTTTACAAATATATTTACTTAGAAAATTGGTGACGTGTTCAATACTTATTTTACCTGCTGTATTACTAAGATAAGCAAAACAATTTTCCTACATGATGCAGAAAAGTACAGACTCAATGACTGTAGCTGCCTACTGTCAGGCTGCTCCAAGAACCTAAATAAGCTTCAACTAGTCCAGAACGCGACAGCTTGATAGGACCATGAAATTTGACCACATTAGTCCAATATTATCAACACTTAATTGGCTTTCAATCAAATTACATATGGGTTATAAAATTCTAATATTGACGTTTAAAGCCCTGAATGGCCTTGCACCGGAATACCTCCATGAACATATTTCTTACTATGAACACTCACCTAGATCTCAAGGTGCTGGCTATTTACTTGTCCCAAGAATTATGAAAGCGACACCATGAAGAGCTTTTTCATATAAAGTCCCCCAGCTCTGGAATGCTCTTCCAAATAACATTTGAGACTCAGTAACAGTCTCAGTTCTAAAGTCTTGTTTAGTCACACTTTCTGCGTGTAGAGCTGGGAGGTGTGGGCACAGAGAATTCAAGTAAAATGAGATGCTGGTGGTGGTGTTCCAACAGTCCTCACATTCACTCATGTTTGTTGATGGTTTGTTGTGGAGAATGAGGAGAGCACACCTCTCCACTCCCCAGTCCTCACCCTATTCTACAGAGGTACTACAGAGAGCATTTTCTGTAGCTGCAACACAGCCTGGTATGGAAACTGTAATATGTTGGATCACAAAACCCTACAAAGGATTCTGAGGATAGCTGAGAAGATCATCAGGGTCTCTCTCCCCATTGTCACAGACATTTACATCACATGCTGCATCCACAAAGCCAAGAGCTTTGTGGATGACCCCACTCACCCCTCACAAACATTCTTCTCCCTCCTCCCATCTGGCAAAAGGTTCCGTAGCATACAGGAGCATACAGGCCTCTACTGCCAGAATGGGGAACAGTTTCTTTCCTTAGGCAGAACTGAAACATAAACTGTACCCCCCCACACACACCCCTCCCCTGAACAACTCAGACTTTAATTACCTCTGTTAACATCCTTCTATTTATTACACTGAACATGCTCTGTCCTGCTACTGCTATATTTGCACAATCATATTTATTGCTGTCTACCTCTGTTCTGCATTTGCAAAGGGTCAACCATACTTTTGAATTAAGATTCTTCCTGAGGTTTCTTCCTCCAGCTTTATGAGTTTTTCCTCCTATGCTGCCCATGGCTTGCTCACTAGGGGCTCAGACTTGGATTCTGTAATATTGTTTTTTGACAACATCAGTTATAAAAAGCGCAATGTGCATAAAACTGAACTGAACTGCTTCACTCTGTTATAGCCAGAAGTGCTGGAAAAAACAGAGACAAAAATACTGTGCCAAAAACTTACGCAATGTCTTTTTAAATGATAAAAAGCGTATACAAACAATTGCACATGTGATTTACACTTTGTATGTAATTCCATGAGAGGATCAACCTATGTTAATTATATGAATTATTACTGTGCTGATCCATTAGTTATAAGAAAAGCAGTTGGTGGGTGTTATGGGTGGGTGGCATGTCCATGATCATTATTAGCGTGGTGGTTACTTTTTATATTGTAGATATGGATGAGAGCTCAACTGATTAGTAAGAGAAAAAAGCTCATGGCTTTTGTAACATGGTCTTAGGATGTGGTGAGAAAGTAGGCATATTCAACTATAGTAATACTTGAGTAAAGCATAAATATCTTATTTTGCACTCAAGTATCTTTTGTGTACAGGAATCGGAAAATCTGAATTCCTATGCAAGTTTGTGATTTTTCTTCTCCAGTACACCCGTTTTTAACTCATTAGTTACATGCCTGGTTAGGTTGCTGTGTTAGAGTAAAGCCTTCAGTTTCCCACTCCTTTTTCACATTTTCAGCATAATTCAAAATGCACTGATGTGAAATGGGGCATTGTAGAAAAACATACCATTTTTTTCTTTAAACAATGGTGGTAATAGGAACCAAAGAAAACATTACTTGTCTGGTGAGGTTACTTTATTGTCATCAGCAGCTGTGTCCATGGACCACGGTGCAACATACAGTGCAACATTCAGTATGTACAACATTCAGAGGGCAGGTTACAACAGACAGTGGACAATAGACAGACAATAAATAGATAGCATGTGTGGACATTTTGTAAACCTTCTGGAGAGTTTGAGTATTGCACTATAGATATGATTACTGCACAAGAGGCAGTTAGCAGCATTGAACAGTTCCAGGGACGACAGAACACTACAATAAATAGACAATGTACCGGAGTTACAGCAATGTGAGTGGGATGTGAAACTTAGTTTAACAGAATGAAAATATTACACTATATATACATATTATTGCACGTGTGTATGTTGAACTGGAATCATATTCTTATTGCACAGTTAGCAGCATAGAAAAAGACACAATGAGCAAGTGTGGAATTATAACAGTGACTGGTCGTTAGGGTGCCTGTACTGGCAATAAACAAGGTTACAGTAAAGTGCAGGTGCTAATTGAGAGTCCAGAGTGTAGTATGAGTGTAAACATTATAAAAAAGTATAGACATTTTAAACAGTATAAATAGTATCAAATGTGTTGGTCAACCAGGAACAAGACATTTATATGCATTTATGTCCAGTTGTGTGCATTCAGGGACCTGATGGTCTGTGGTATAAAGCTGTTGGGAACCAGAACAGAAGCTTCAATACCATTTGCCAGACTGTAGAAGGGAGAGGAGTCCGCATAGTGTGTGGGAACAGTCCCTCACAATGTTACTGGATCTGTTAAGGCAGCAGGTTTGGAAAATGTCTTTCAGGGGGGCAGGGGCACACCGACAACCTTCTCAGCTGCTCTCATTATCCGCTGCAGTGTGTTACAGTCCGAAACAGTGCAGTTCTCATACCAGACAGTGATGCCACTGGAGAGGACACTTTTGATGTTACTCCTATAGAATGTGGTGAGGCTCACTCTCTTTAGTCTCCGTAGAAAGTGCAGGCACTGCCAGGACCTCTTAGCTATGGAGGTGGAGTTGAGGGTCCAAAAGAGGTCTTCCATGATATGGATGCCCAGGAACTTTGATTTTGTAAATTTCTCTGTCACATTTCACATCAAGCATCTCTGTTCACATAAAGTCCATAAATTTCTGGAATTCTTTTTTTACATACAGAAAGGCAGCTTGCTTATTATGAGTGTAAAATCAATTTGCATAACTTGAATATCAAACATTTAAAACAAATATTACAAGCAAGTTTTGAATTTAACATACATCCTACTAATCGCCATGTGATACCACACAGTACCATAAAGCACATTACGATACTACGCTTATCATTAGTGGTTCATTTGTAGAATTTGTGTCTGCCACATGGGAGGCCTGGGTTTGTTTCCCAGACAATGCACAACCACGGGGAAGATGGTGACCTAGTGGTTAGGGAGTTGCCCCTTTGATCGAAAGGTTGTGGGTTTAAATCCCTGTATTGCCAGTGGCATCACTGAGGTACCATCCCCACATACTGCTACCTGGGTGCCGTGCCGGTGGACTGCCCACTGCTTAACTTGGGTGAATGGGTTAAATGCAGAGAAAAAAATTCACATTGTTCAAACTGTGTGGTGTGCTGTGCTGTGGTCTGTTCACACATTACTATAAAGAGCCACTTATACTTAATACCGCATAATACTATAATTTCATTGTACCTGTCACAGGAGTAGACACAAATGACTGAGTATCGGGTTGCCCAGATGTTGCATGATGGAAGAGCCCAGTCGCGGATTTACACGAGGGAGCTGGTTGATCACGCATTTGTTCTGAGAAAGCTCCACAGAAGGAGTAAAGATTCCCACCAAAGGAACCTGCATTCTCACACACACACATAGAGGTGAGAGAGAGACTCGAGCTAGTCGGAGTACTCATTGTACCAGAGAGAAGGTTGACACGTTCTTGGGGCATGAAACTCCAATGTCTGTGTGCAGAGTAACTCAGACTTCCTGTTTATATAGCCTAGACGTGAGTCATTTCCGGGACCGATTGACGTCACATGCTCTGGTGTGTGTGACAGTACCCCCCCCCCCCCAGGACCGTCATTAGACGGCCCAGGGTGAGAGGATACCCGACGACGGTAGTCCTGGATGAGGGATGGATCCAGGATGAAGCACCCAGGGACCCAGGACCGTTCTTCCAGACCGTAGCCCTCCCAGTCGACGAGGTACTGGGTGCCATGGCCACAGCGTAGCGAGTCCAGGATCTGCCGAACGGTGTATGCAGGACCACCGTCAATGATCCGGGACAGAGGAAGAGCAGGAGCCTGGGGAGACAGAGGAGAGAAGAAAACGGGTTTTAGTTGAGACACGTGGAAGACTAGATGGATCCAGAGGGAGGCAGGCAGCTGAGGAAGTTGTTGGAGAGTGTGGCCCAGATGAGGTAGCGTGCCCAGGAGTGCTGTCGATCTGCCACAAAGCAGAGGAGAAAGCGCCCCAGCTGTTGGTTGGCCCGCTCCATCGGACCATTCGTTTGGGGATGGTATCCCGATGAGAGGCTGGTGGAGACATTGATCAGACGGCAGAAGGCCTGCCAGAACTTGGCCATGAACTGGGGCCCTCTGTCCGAGACAATGTCCTGGGGGAACCCATGCAATCGGACTACGTGCTCGATGACCAGTTCGGCGGTAGTCTTAGCCGTGGGGAGTCCGGTCAGAGCCACAAGGTGCACAGCCTTGGAGAAGCGGTCCGTGATGGTGAGGATAGTGTCCTTCCCTAGGGTTTTGGCAGTCCGGTAACAAAGTCCAGGGCGATGTGTGTCCAGGGTCTCGTAGTGGCCAGTGGGGGATATGAACTCCGTCTTCCACTCATCACCCTCTCTGATGCGGACCAGGTTGTAGGAGCTGTGATCGATGAAATTGCCAGCTGCCCCCAAGTCAATGAAGGCAGTGGCCATGATCTGTTGGTGGCTCAGTTGGAGACATACCTGGATGTTGAGTCGGGAAATGGTTGGAAGGCAAGAAGTAGCTACCAGCGGACCAGGCGAATTCCTCCCCCTCTTCACCTGGTGTGACGTTTCCCGGGCGGAGAGGGCAGATGGCACGGTGGTGATCGGGGGAGGCACAGTAGGCGCACAGGCCTTTGCGGTAGCGTCGTTCTCTCTCCGACACATTCAGGGAGGTGCGTCCTATCTGCATTGGTTCCCCTGCTCCGGAGTGGGCCTCTGAGGCAGACGGAGGTGGTGGTGGCGGTGCAGATCGGCCAGAGAAGGATGCTGATGGATAAGGTTCAAGGAGTCGGGCTCGTGGAGCTGGTTTGGGGATGGAGGCCAGCCGGAGGTCGATACGGAAGCACAGTTCGATCATCCCCTCGTACGTGTCCGGTAGCTCACGTCCCACGGTCTTCATCCGTGAGGACAGCCCTTCATAGTAGGCGGTGCGGAGAGCCGCGGCACGCCAGGTCGATTGCACAGCGAGGGTCCTAAACTCCGAGGTATATTTGGACAAGGTATATTTCATTCCCGTACCTCAAGACCACGGTAGCCCACTCAGCTGCCTGCCCAGTGAGAAGAGATGAGAGAAGTGCGATGCGGCTTCTGTCCGTGGGGTAGCGCTGTGGCTGCAGCTCGAAAAGAAGAGAAAGATTAGTGAGAAACACATCGCACTTCATTCCAGTCCCGTCCCACTTATCTGGTAGCGCCATTTTTGGACATGAAGTTGAAGCTGGAGTCGGAGGAAGAGGTTGGACTGCTGGCTGGGGAGTATGTTCAGCAGAGCGGTCCTGGAGGACCTGTCCCAGGGTGGCGACGTCCGCACGGAGATTCACCACTTCCTGCTTCAAAGCCACCACGTCGACCGCCTGCTGATTAACAACTTCCCAGACACGAGCAAGATCCGCTGGGCTTCCTGAGGTCGCGGATTTACACGAGGGAGCTGGTTGATTACGTGTTTGTTCTGAGAACGCTCCACAGAAGGAGTAAAGATTCCCACCAAAGGAACCTGCATTCTCACACACTTAGAGAGGTAAGAGAGAGACTCGAGTGAGTTGGAGTACTCACGGCACTGGAGAGAAGGTTGACATGTTTTTGGGGCATGAAACTCCAATGTCTGTGTGCAGAGTAACTCAGACTTCCTGTTTATATAGTCTAGACGTGAGTCATTTCCGAGACTGATTGACAGCACGTGCTCTGGTGTGTGTGACAGTACCACATTATATTTACCACCTTAAAAAGACACCCTAAAAAAATTTAATACCAAGTTTTTTTAAATCCTGTGATTGGTTTTCTGAGCTGCCATTCATTTACAGCAGACAAATAATACTATGATGATGGGAATAAAAAGACGAAGCATATGGTGGTTCTGCAATGAGCGCTGCAATTGGGGCCCCACTGCTTCACCCTAGCAGTACCCCAATCCAACACGGGGTTGTAAATTTTCAACCAAGGTAGACCCAGAACCATAAGGGGCATGGAATACTCAAGAACATAGAACCGTAGTTGCTCCTCATGTTCTTGGTCTATCCTGATTTGTAAGGGTTTAGTTTCCCAATTAACTGATTTTCCCCCAATTAACTGCCCATCTAGAGCACACACAGGGATAGATTCTGGCAGTCTCTCCACCGGGAGTCCAAAGGACGTCACCATCACCCTTTTTACCACAGTATAAGCACCTCATTTCTCATTCACTTTCTCTCTTGTGGTGTGAGGCGGTAATTCCCCACCTCCATTGGTTCGTGCACAGGACTCTCCTGCACGGGCACAGTGGGCTGGGACGGTCGGAAGCTGGATTTTTGGGTCTTGAAGCTGGATGTGAGGCTTTTGCTCTTACGGTGGTGGTCCAATCTGATACTCATCGCGATGAATTTGTCCAACAGGGGACAACAGGGAATTTCATGTGTGCAGTTGGATGTGTTTCTCTGAAACAAGGCTGCATGAGCATATACCTGATTGCTGTGATTGTTTCACCTTCAAACAATTTGTGGACTGTCCCACTGTAGAGAACAAGACACTGGACAAATGGGCACAGCCATCCCACCTCTGAGCTGATCCCACCACAGCCTGGTGCACTTCCTATGCATCTACCTATCACTGATGAAGAGGCAACCAGCCACTATTAGGACAGTGAGGGAATGCTCAAAGAAAGCCAGTGCAGCTCTACAGGACTGTCTCTGGAGAGGCTATTTATGAGCCACATGGCGAGGACATTGACAGAGTAGCCTCACAAATAGAGTACATCAACGTCTGTGTTGACAATACTGTACCAGTAAAATCCATATATGTTGTGTTAGACATTTATAGCCAACACCTGGATGCCCTCTATTGGCGTAATGTGGAACTTAACCAAGAGGCATATCCAATGTATACCTGGAGGGGGTTAATAAAAAGGGAGTTTTTGTATATACATAACATGGTGTCAGAAGTGGGATCCTAGACTAGAGATACCCGGACTCAAAGAGGAAACAAAGCTGCCAGGAGTGCAGTGACGGTGTTACCTCGCTGGATAACCGTGGCTAGAGAGGAACAGAGGACGGCAACATGGATCGGCTGAAAATATCCCCACCAGCAAGGTTTGATGTGTTGAAACTGGAGGAATGTCCTAAATGGAGATAACGGTTTGAAAGGTACCGAAAAGCATGAGCGGTCAGGTGATGCATTTGGATCAGCGCAAAAAAGATGCGAAAATGAATGCTGAGGAGGTGAAATGGAGGTTAGACTCTGACAATTACATTTTGGTTGCATCCCGACCACTAGCAGCAGCAGTAAAAAGGTTTTCAGTGCTCGACGCACCATCAGTGAGCTCAGGACCACGCTGAAGCCATCTACAGTGGATTCAATAATTTTCCTCCATAAAGACATGTAGCCTAATCTTGGTGAGTGAAGGATTTAACTAAATTATAATTAAATATTAATTGAGTCTTAAATGCATAACGTTGACAGAGTATGTTGGCATTATTCTTTTTTTTATTCAATTTCAGCTGCTGTTTACCATCTCGTTTAGGCTGGATTGTGGAAAGAAGTGGCGAAGCAAATCCCGTGGAGCCTTTATCTTAATCTCGTTATTGCCAAATACCCATTTTAATTTAGAATTTATTTTAATTTAATTTGTTAAGAAAGACTCAATTTATTGCCGCATTGACCTATTTGGCTAAGTGTATGCCTAGGCCTATTTAGAGCGTTGACAGAGGACTTATTTTATTTCTTTGTTCCAACTTCCAAATGGCCTATAGCCTACGTTAGTCATGAATAAATGATGTTAAAAATGTATCAATGACTCATCCTTGACAAAAGGCAAAAGAGCTGTGTGCATGTGCACATTTGAGTAATGTCGGGCTGTAAACGGGTTCGGGCTTTTAAAAAGCTATCAATCAAAATGTACTTGTCGGGCTCGGGCCGAATTCTGTCGGGTTCGGGCCTTGTCGGGCCAAACTTTTAAGGCCCGATTACAGCTCTAGGGTGCAATGCAAGTGTGGCACTGGGGCTTATAGCCACAGTAAATACAATCTGTGCAGAGGCAGTAATATCACAGATCCCACAACTATTCAGAGGACTGGGAAAACTACAAGGGGAATACAAGATTGAGCTCAAGCCAGACACATAACCAGATTCCTTATCAACTCCGAGGCGCATACCACTGCCCCTCATAGGCACAACAAACTGCTGAACAGGTCTATAGAAACTCACTGCTCCAATCAGTTTTTAAATTAAAATACAAGTACAATTCCTTTCTGGGAGAAGAAATAGGTAACATACTACTTAAACTTGAAAGAAGGCACTTTGAGCTTGGTGACAAACCACAAACGGCACTGGCAAGACAGTTTAAAGGGGAACAAGCAAAATGAGCCATTTATAAAATAAAATAAAATCTGAAGTAATGTGTACAGACTTAAAGGACATTAATGAACGCTGCAGAAAATTTTACTTTTTTTTTTTTACAGAGAATTTATAATTTTCACTTCAAAGCTTTCGATCAGTTTGTTGATTCACTTAATCTTCCAATACTGTATGCACCTTAAATAGTCTGGACTTGGATTTCCCATTGTCAGGATGCTATCAGAGGGTACCTTTGACAGGGTTTGTTAAGGTGTGTAACTTAGCTAGCAGTAACTTGGTTAAAAGCTGATGTTGATTTAAGTATAGCTTTACAGGTATAAAGAACAGTTGTGGACTACTTAAGCACTGATGTATGTCGCTCTGGATAAGAGCGTCTGCTAAATGCCGTAAAAAAAAAAACTTAAACGTACCCCACCAGCAAGACGGCGGGTCCGGAAGGGTTTGATGCAGCCTTTCAAGGGCTCTATGCACCTTCTCTGCTGAGAATGATCCAAGATACTTTTAAGAACAAACAGCTTCCATCCTCTCTCAGTGAAGCAAATATTTCTGTTCCATTAAAAAAAATTAGCTGCCCCTAAGTCAGGTAGTACAGAGACCTGCATGACTTTGTACACAGACGACCTCCTTGTCTGTTTAGCTGGCCCGAAGGTCTCCATCCCCATCTTACTGGAATATATAAATTCCTTTGGGAGCATTTCCGGCTAGACCATAAATTGGACAACTGATGGTGATGAGTGTTTTACACATCTGGAGCTTAAACTGACTAAAAACCCCAAGCATCTTTTTAAGTTTAACTTTACAGAAGCTACAGAAAAACTCAAATATTGAGCTATGATTGGTCAGGTAAATGCAATCAAAATGGTGAGTCTACCCAGGTTTTTATACCCTTTCCAGAACTTGCCCATTTATATCTTTCTTTAAGAGACCACTCTTTTTTTTGAACAAAGTATTTTTATTAACACCATTTAGGTTATACATGAAAGATTATACATGAAAGCAAATGAGCAACCCCCCCCCCCCCACCACCATATCAACTTAAAAAAAAACACATACAAAAGCCAGACAGTTGTCAGCATACATGTGATATGGGTACATAAAGTCAAGCGAAGCTACCAGCGTCTATATTACTGATAAATGTAAAAAATGGCTGCCATGTTGAGGTAAATCTCTTGGTAGTTCCTTTATTAGCATAGTGAATCTTCTCACATTACACATAACACATAATGTCTCTGATCCTTTGTCCATATGTTGGTGGTGAGGGATCTTTCCATTTACACAAAATAAGCCTTCTGGCTAGAAGTGAGCAGAATGCTATCATGTCCGCTTGGCCCTGGGGTAGGTTAACCTCAACTGGGACAACTCCAAACAATGCAATAGTGAAAAATGGGTTAATAATTTTACCAGAAATTTTTGAGACGGTGTCAAAAATCGAATGCCAGAAATGTGTCAATTTGGGACATGTCCAGAACATATGGAGTAGTGTAGCTGGGAGTTGTTTGCATTGATCACATATAGGGTCAATATCCCACTTAAATTTGGACAGTTTAACTTTGGACCAGTTAAGCTGATGTACCACTTTGAACTGAATAACAGTGTGCCTAAAGCAGATGTATTCTTTTAATCACCTTCTGCCAAATGTCATCTGAGATCTTCTCCCATACGGTCTCCTCGCATTTACATTTCAGTGAATCCAAAGTCTTGATTAGTGGTATTAAGCAACTTGTAAATAGTTCCTATGGATTGCCTCCTAAAATTAGTGGTAATCCATATTCCTAAGTATTTAAATTTCTTATAAGCAATTCTAAAAGAGGTTAAAGAAGAACATCATCTTGAGTTGTAGTACCGATTAACATTAGCTCGCTTTTTTTGAAAGTTAACTTTATAGCCAGATATTTCCCCAAATTTATTAAGTAGGTCAAGTAGGGGTGGGATCAGATACATATAACAGCATATCATCTGCATATAGTGACACTTTATTTCCAGAGGTCCCTGATAGATACCTTTGATATTACCCGATGACCTCACAGCAATCGCCAGTGGTTCAATTGCTTTTGCGAAAAGGAGGGGGGATAAAGGGCATCTCTGCCTCATTCCACATCGTAATTTAAAAAAAAGGGGATATATTGTCATTTGTCCTTACTGCCGCCTCTGATGATGAGTATAATGCACCAATCCATGAAATACGTTTTGGGCCCAAACCAAATTTTTCAGGAATAAGGAAAAGAAAGTCCCAATTCACACGATCGAAAGCTTTATCGGCGTCAAGTGAAAGGATAATACGAGAGAAGTAGGGGAGGAGGGATTGTATAGGATATTCATAAGGCGTATGATATTAAAAAAGGAGTGTCCGTTTTTGATAAAGCCCTTCTGGTCGAGTCCAATTATTGATTGTGTCACACACACCAGAGCACGTGACGTCAATAGGCATCGGAAATGACTCACGTATATAAGCAGGAAGTCGGGGTTTC
>JBBIGA010008291.1:0-15380 GCA_037576975.1 Alestes dentex | reverse complement strand
ATATGCTGTATATACTATACACTGTATACATGTGTGTCTATTTCATACATAAAGTTGTTAATTTCTTCTTCTTCTTCTTCTTCTTCTTCTTCTTCTTCATTGTCTTCTTCTTCTTCTTGTAGAAATATAGTTGAAAAATGAGCAAAGAGCAAAGAGAAATACAGTTTCCTGACCACGAAGAACTTTCTATGCCTTTGGCATGATTTGCATTTCTTTTGTTCTGCTTCTAGTTGACCTTGGTTCTTTGCACAGGGGAATATCCTGCTGCGAGTGTGGCTCTGTGTGAAATGGGCTTTTGACTGCCTTGAAAACAATTAGCTTCTGTCCCCCCCCTTAAGCTGTAACTCACATTACAAAGACATGGGGGATTTAGGGTACTGCTCTGAGAGAATGTACAGATACAGTAGCAGTTGACCTCATTGTGGCAAATGCTGGGTGAAACCAGTAGTGTTAAAAGTTTTTCAAATGTACAACTACAAAGCTACAACTAATCTCTGAGCTGGAAAGTGAATTAAAGAATAATATTACAATAGTGCAGACACCAATAGAGTAAGTTAGGTAATTAGGTAAGTTAGGTTATTTAACAGAGTATATAAAATTCTTGAACAATTTGCATTAAAAAGGAGATTTTCTGTTTTTCTATAAGAGAATGGGTGCCCTTTATTATGACATGCAGTTATTGAAGAACAACTATATCTAAATAGGCCTATATTTTTGTCAACTGAGAGCAGTTTATGCCTTTTGAATTGCTCTCTATAAGACTGTAGAGGCTGATGAGACCTAACCTTACATCTCCATCCTTAATCTGAGACACCTGATAAATATAGACCACTGATTACAAGCTGAAACCGTGGTAAAGAAGGGGAAGTTGTTAAAAACTACGAAACACTGGCCTGAAAATTGCACAGAACTCAATTTTGCACCTCATTTTCACTCTCGGCAAAAGTGGTGTCATGGGCTACAGAAAGCCAATATTGATGCATATCCACTTCACAAAGCATCTAATGGAACCGTGATTTTCCTTATCTCATTACGAAGCTATATTGGTTGTAACCACATGTTAAAGATCGTAAATGGTGTTTCTCTTTGGAGGGTATTGTTTTTTATATAACCAGAGATAACTACTTTTTTGTTTGTTTGTTAGATCACCAGTTTATTTGATATGTAAGGAGTACATCGGCACAGTACACATTATGAATATTAATGAGACACTGCAGTCCAATCCTGGGCAACTTTGATGAAATGAGCACAAAAAAGTCTAACTTTTGAGAGCAACATTTTAAACTATGCTGGCTTCACAATGCAGACTAAACAGACTATTGCAATTACAATATATGCACAAAAGTACTGGGATGCCTGACCATTACAGCAACAGGGATTTTAATGACATCGCATTCAAATACATAAACTTTAATATGGAGTTGGCCCCCCTTTGCAATTATAACAGCTTCCACAAGATTTTGGAGTTTCTGTGAGAATCTGTACCCATTCATTCTGTAGAGCCTTTATGAGCTCAGACACTGATGTTGGACGAGAAGGTCTGGATCACAATCTCCGTTCCAGTTCATCCCAAAGGTGCTGGATGGGGTTGAGGTCAGGACAAGTCAAGTTCTTTCATTCAACCATGTCATTATGGAGCTCGCTTCGTGCACTGGGACACAGTCATGCTGGAATAGAAAAGGTTCTTCCCCAAACTGTGTCCACACTAACTGCACATTTTTATTACTTTTAAACATAAATTGAAAGTTTAAATATGGTTGGGCATAAAAAAAAGAAAGAACTGAAAGTTTAAATATGTTTTGACATCGGAAAGAAAAGGCAATTCCACAGTGGTGCCAGACCACTAGGGGACCAGTTTATAGACAGTTAATAGCGTCAGTAGCTGGAGTTTGGGGTGTGTGTGTGTGTATGTGTGTGTGTGTGTGTGTGTGTGTGTGTGTGTGTGTGTTTACGTAAAACCATGTCTTGATAAAGTGGTGAATTTCATTTCTATGACCAAGCTCCATGCATTATCGATTGCTGACATTGTTGATGTTGCTTGTACACGATCATCAAAAGTGATGATTTAAAGGTAGTATTACCTGAGCTGGCTGTGTAATGCTTGTTGGTGATGACTGCTGGTTCTATTTACTTCATAGTACAATTAAAACAACCAAACCCTCTCCCTGTACAATTTTTGTCTTACTTTTACAAATGTAGCTACTCCAAAGCACTCCATATAAATACCTTGTGGTGCCACTGGTAACAGCCTCTGCAACAGCCCAATAAATGCATGCATATTAAAGAAGTGTTTAGAACCCAAATAGTTGCATTTAAAATCTACATGTTGCATTATATTATTCACATCACTATGGATGATATTGATGACAATAAGATAAAATAAGATAAGATCTCATAAGATAAACCTTTAATAGTCCCACAAGTGGGAAATTTGTCACGGCAGGAAGTGGCCAGTACGAAGGTAAGAGGACCAAAAATAAAAAACAATAGAATAAAAACTATACCAACAGTACAGTATAATAAGTACGCTATACAAACAATCTAGAAATATAAATATGGACGTGTGTAATGAAAAATATAGAAAAAATATTTTTCAAGACCCCGACCTTCAACCTACTATTACTATTGCAAAGGACAATTTCATAATAGCAATTTAACATGCAGGCAGCCCTGGGTTGTGAGAGGATGTCCAGTGACACCAACATGCACCAGAACAGCCGGAATGGAGAAAGTACAGATGCTGCAGATGCCACTAGAGTGCAGTAAGGAGGTCAGTTCAGTCCAGCTGCCAGACCCTGGGGCAAGAAAGCGGGCTAGCAAGGGGGCTGGGGTGTAGGCAGATCAAACCCAGCGGGCCACACACACCTGGAGCTGTTCAAATTCATTAGTGTCAGTGCAGGGGAGCACTGCAGGTGAGGACCCACCACAGACACTGGGCTGTTATCACGCCTCACAGTCCTGTCTAGCTCTGCTGTCACTACAACCAGACTCCAACTACTGAAGTGCTGTGGGACCTGGAAAACCAACAGACATGGCAGAGCTGCTAAGAGATTATGAGCGAGAATTAATTATTTGTGTGCCACTTTTTAGGATTTGGAGAGGCTTAACAGAACACGGGATCTTCGCTCCTACCAAGTGCTTTACAAGCGACGGGACAAAGGAAAAGCCCCAGAGAGACTCTGTCATCCTTTCCAATAGCTTGCATTGTAAAAAAAAAAAAACAAAAAAACAGTATTTAATGGTTTAAAATGGTTTAACACTTTAAACTTTTGTGACTTTTGATTATAATGAAGCAAAGTAAAATACACCAGATGAACAAGTTACATTGTTTCTTTTTCACTTATTTTTCCACTCGGTTAAACTAATCTTTCTACCTTGACACTGGTTTTTCTGTAGCAATATAAAATATACTCCGACCTCTCTTCTCATGGAGCACTTAGTAACTTTAGTTAAGAGGAAATCACTTGTTTTGTCTGGTGAGTCAACCAAATGGGTGCACAAATCGTAATAAGAAACGATTAAACAAAAAAAAACGCATTTGATATTGTGATTGTGAGTTTGATCCCTGGTGGTGCCACAGTCATCCATGACCAAGAGTCACAGACAACTGAAACTGGTTGGAAACAAGAACAAGTTGGCTAACATGCTAACATTAGCCTGATACGTTTTTTTTTTTTAAATTAGTTTTCCGACCAAGAGTGGAGACAGCACAACTAGCTTCACTCTCTCTGGGCGGGAAGTATGGTCTTCCCAATCCTCGATCACTCAGTATGATGCTTGCCAGCATGTGATGTGATCTAAAACAACAGAATTTGAAAGTAGAATTTTTCTTTAAACTAAACAAGGTTTCTATTAATGTTGCATTAATAAGTAGTCGTTGCAGATGCAGTGGTGCTTCACGTGACTCAGAAGAAGCACTCGCTAGCGTTCATCCTCCCAGTGCTGGTTGTATCGTGTGACTTGCGTTTTAGGTTGTGGGTGGAACTTCTCCCTCCCCAACTTTCTGTACATAAAGAGCAAATAATGTTCTTTCTTCAAATATTTGAGAAAGAAAAATAATCAATGTTTTACTTCTATTAACATAGAAGTTATGTTTCTGAAGTCCAATGAACTCAAAAGATCAAGACTGCATCCATTGTTGTACAAATGCAAAATAAGATTGTGGTGTATTGTTTCTGTTGTCTATTAATTAATCTGCTGTGTTTTTTTGTTTTTTGTTTTTGGTCAGACTTATTTAGTTAATGTAGTTTTACATAAAATTTCATGATGTGTCGAATTACCGACGAACAGTAATTTAATGGAATCAATGTTATGTCAGAGTTTTACTTCTCCCATTGAAAAGAGCACCAGGCTTTAATATGAGATCAATTTGCTTCCCTTAATACAAGTCTTATCCATCACAATCTTGTTTGAAATTCATAAAAGCTCGTGTAAACATCAATAATGGAGTGGCTGCAACCACTGAGGGAACAGATCAGGAATGGTGGCCTTTGAAGACACAGTGATATCTGGTGGTATATAAGCTGGAGCATGATTTCATATTGAATGAAATTTACATGACAATAAACATGGGAGCTGTGTCGTCCTCATAATGTCTGACCGCATTTGAATCGAGATGCAAAAGTGTATCTGTGGGGTTTCACAGAACATTCTGTCTGATGTTTTATCTCTATTATCTTTGTACTATTTACCCAGAGTAACACTCTCTCTCTCTCTCTCTCTTTGTCTCTTCCTATGTCCTTATGTAGTCATGCATTAATGCATAACATTAATGTATGTATCATAGTGTGCAATATTAATGCATGTATCATAGGAGCTGATTTATAAAAGCTACTCCGTCCTTTTTTCTTCTCTTTGTTCTGAAGTACTGGAGTGGGATCAGGAGATGAGAGCATGTTTGCGCGGCTGAATAGAGGTCCACCATTACGCTGATTCTATCTCTTGACTTGCGCAAAGCGAACACACCAAGTAATTATAGCAGGGCAGTAAATGAAAGAGAAAAGTGGGTCCACGAGTAGTATCATGGAAATAACAATCCTTTTATCTGCCATGCTTTCACAAGTACACTCTCCTTGTCTCTAAATCCTCTCATCTTAAGAGACAATATTGGCCTAAATTTTCTGCTTAGACTGATATAGTAAGGGGAAATTTGTGCTCTATTATAGTATGTGACCAGCAATCTTCAAGGGTCTTAAAAAATAGTCTTACAAATACATGTCAAGCCATTTGACCTATTCAAACTTCCATGACGTCTGTTGGACAAGCTATTTAAAACTTCCATTTGGCTTACCAAATTTAGGAATGTTGATTTGGGGCAAAACAGTAAGATTCCAGTTTAAAATGATACAATACTAAGCTAGATTATACTGTAGCTAGCTGAAACTGGTGGGAAACAAGAACAAGTTGGCTACGTTAGCTTATGTTTTATGAAATTAGTATTCTACTATAAAATACAAATATTTTGACAATAATTGAGGATGCTACAACATCCTTGGTTTGAAATGGATTTTGACAATTCATTTGTGAGCAGAGAGTGGACGGGTAAATTTATTTTAAAGATATTTAAGAGAAATTATGTTGGAAAAAGATGGAACTGAAGTGACTTTCAGGTAGTTGCAAGTTTACTCTGTCCTACAAAAGGAATAAAGCCCATTCCAGTTCATTCAGCCGGATGAGTGGGCTCTTATTCACCCAGCATTGTGACCCTCATGACCCAGACTCCATTTTCAGTGTATTCAAATGAACAAAAGGTTGAAGCACTAAAGATTTGCCATTTCCAAGGGTTGTCTGTCAAATAACCAGCAAAGGAGTCTTCAAAGTGCACATATATGTAATGTTATAACAAGAACAGTACTTTGTAGTGTAATTAGTGTGATTGTGGAAGTATTCACACTATGGTTTCATTATTAAGTGTGTATTTTGATTGGTTGATCAATTTGATTGGTACTGATAATTTAAAAATCAATAATTTTCCTCATTGATTTCCACACAGGTCAGTGAAATATGCATCACTGTTGTTGTAGTTTATAAAAAATAATCAGCCCATGAAAGCTTGTGTTATGCCCTGGTACTGCTGCTAGTTATCCAGCAAGCTTCTTGAGCTGAGCTCTCTGGATGTCGACCACACCCTCCCACACTTGCCCCAACTCCTTATCCCTTTATCAGAATGCACAGGTCAGTCATGAAAAGACAGATGTTTCTCTGTTTGTTGTTTATTTAAAATAATTAGCGTGTCTATGCTTGTTTTAGGACTGTTAGCTAGCCAAGCTGCTAGCCAGCTCAGTTAGCTGATTTTTTCACTTTTCTTTGCACTGTTTTAATCTCTCTGTCGCGACTACATGCATCCCCTAAAAGGGAAGCTCTGTTTCATTTTTAAAATCCCCCATAATGAAGGCATAGACAAAGAGCTTCAGAACAGGCGTGGTGTGAGACACTCTGTTCTGGAGAAACAGTTCGCAGTGGTGGTAAATGGAAACAGACATCAACCTCTAGAAGTTAAAAAGTTAAAGCCAGAGGCACCAGAATGTCAATGCTGCATCAATAGTAAACTCACAAAACACCATAATAACCACCTAGTAATAACCACAGTTATCATAGCAACCACACTCTCACACTTTGTATAATTCCCGTGGAAATGCTTTCTAGTTTCTGATGTTTCTACATTCTTCAGTTAAATGTATAGGTTCAGCATTACGATCCATCTGATAAACATGATATACCGTTTTAACAGCCATTTTATTTACCACCAATAATTAAGCTCTAATAACCAAAAAACATTCAATTTTGCTTGTATTTCTGGAAGCTCTGAGCAACCCTGTTTGGTCTGAGGGTGAATTGCGGTTTCTCTATGACTAGCAAGAGTGACTTGCGGTTTCACATGCACTAAAGACAGGCTGAAGCAGCAGGCAGGAAGGAGACAATGCTTTTGCTGTACCTGAATCCTCTGGCTCAGCTCCAAAAGGGTATCATTCGGTTTCATCAGGCCAAGAAATGGACCGAGAAGCCCCAGAGCTACCCTGAAACCCCTGAGATTATCACTTCTAAAGCCAAGTGTGTATGTGTGTGTTTGTGTGGCACAGTATTAGGAAGGTTTTGGCAGGTGTTCTGGGTACAAAAGGAACTGATGTAAGCTGAGCAAAGAAACATTCTCCTATTCTGTAGGCCCATGTTAGCAGATAAAATGGTCATAGTCCCTACAGCAGTCGCTTGGCTCCACATCAAAGAAGGGCAAAAGAATAACTCAAGCAGACAATGGAGATGAGTTTCAGTTCTCCTCTTATTAGCACTACTGGCTTGACTCTTACTGCCTTCGACTGCCCACAAAGCGAGATTCCTCCAGATGACTAGAGCTGAGATTCAACCCAAGACAACATGCTTCAAAGAAGCATTCCACTAACTCTTGAATTGAACAAAAATATTGTATTTAAAAATCTATTTTTCTGACACATAAATAATAATTTCTTTGATTGAATTCTATGTCAGTGCCATAAATTTACTTCATGCACAGAAATTAGTAAAGCAGTTCACTGACATTTGCTTTCTAACATCAGATAAGAAGGAAAAAGTATAGCAATAGTTCAGTTCACTTACGCCACAATCAGTTCATTTACACCAGCGTTGAGCAGCAAGTTCCAATGCTTATAGTGGAATATAGAAATATTTTTTTCTAATATACAGTTTGTTCACAAACTCTGACCCATAATCTCAAAGACCTCTGAGGGTTATGCTGTGGTATCTGCCACCAAGACATTAACAGAAGATCCTTAAATTCCTGTGAGTTGCAGGATGGGGTCTCTAAGGATCTGATTAGTTTGTCCAGCACATCCCCCAAATGCTCGATCAGAATGAGACTTGGGGAATTTGCAGGCCAAGTCATGTTGCTAAAACCAATATTTTGCAATGTGGCAGGTTTATCCTGCTGAAAGAGGTCTCTGCCATTAGGGAACACCATTAACATGAACAGGTATACTATATCTGCAACAATGTTTAGGTAGGTGTTACAGGTCAAAGGAACATCCATATGAATACCAGGACCCAGTGTTAACACTGACCCAGCATAACATTAGCCAAAACATCACACAGGTCTCCTACACTTTCTTAAACATCAAATTCAAAGACTTTTTAAGAACCTTCCAGACCCTGTTTCCTCAAATTCAAGGACCCAACATGTCATAGCTTCAGACATGGATAGAAGTTAACTTAATGT
This sequence comes from Alestes dentex, assembly GCA_037576975.1. Classification (NCBI taxonomy): domain Eukaryota; kingdom Metazoa; phylum Chordata; class Actinopteri; order Characiformes; family Alestidae; genus Alestes; species Alestes dentex. The sequence goes on along the minus strand of JBBIGA010008291.1, from coordinate 7,174 downwards.
TAGCTTTCATTATTCGAATTAAGTCACTCGCGCCCATGCATAACTTTCTCAAGGCAGTTGGCACGTGAAACAAGAATGCCAGGCTGGTGAGAGACAATAACAGAGAACATAACCTATTAACTAATTTTAAGTTTTAAAAAGTTGAAAGGACTTCAGTTTCTGTTATAGCATAAAGTATATAAACTCAAGTGCTCACGTCTTACTATATAAAAGCCTTGATTTGTTTCCTCCAATTCACACACTTCATAATTCTGGACAGGTGGGAACCATGATCAGACTCTCTTTGCTGGCTGGCCTTCTTCAAATAGTGCATCATGGCACCAACCCTTCCCCAAGTGAGCAGCTAAAGGTAAAGTGGGATTTACATTTACCAGATGCTTTTACCCAAAGCGACTTCCATTCCCTGGAGTGACTTGGGGTTGAGGGTCTTGCTCAGGGACCTAGTGGTGGTTTGCTGAAGCTAGGATTCAAACCCATGACCTCTTGGTCCAGAGGCAAGTATCCAACCCACTAAGCCACCACCGCATTTGGCTGACGCTCTTATAATGACTTACAATCATTAGTTACAGGGACAGTCCCCCCTGGAGGAACTGAAGGTTGAGTATCTTTCTCAAGGACACAGTGGTAGAAAGTGGGGTTCGAAACCTGCAACTTTATGGTCATCAGGTTCACAGCCAAGTTTTTACCCACTAGGCTACTAACACACCCTACCCCATGCACATGATGAAAAAGAACACATGATTAGTCAGACCAGACCTCCTTCTTCCACTGCTCCGTGGTCCAGTTGTGATGTTCATACGCCCATGGTAGGCGCATTCAGTGGTGGACAGGGTTCAGAATGGGCACCCTGACTGGTTTGCAGCTACACAGCCCAAAGCACAGCCACGTGTTACCTCTGATACCTTTCTGTCACAGCAAATATGAACTTTTTCAGCCAGTCGTGCTACAGATAGTCTACAATCCCCACGTACTTCAATGAGCCTTGGGCGCCCATGACCCCATCACCGACTCACCAGTTGTCCTACCTATTCTTGGTAGATACTAATCACTGCATACTGGAAACACCCCACAAGACCCTTCTGGAGATGGTCTGCCCCAGTCTTCACAGGCTTTGTTGCAATTACATGTCAGCTTCATGGCGTTTTTAGCGTTTAAAAAACTGCAAAGTTAGCTTAAGCCGATTTGGAAAACATAAATCAAACACAGACCTTAAACTCCACCTTAAAACAAGCACACCTTTTTTTGCAGAGTTCAAATTATTAAAAATGTTATTTATTTATTTATCTATTTGTTTTTTTTATGTTATCAGTAGCTGTTCAACAATCTGGGGATGCTGTTTACTGTTCTGCATACTGGGTGTAACAGATAAAATGGAAAAATGACACCATCACCTGTGAATGATTCATGACCTTAGCATGATCTTTATCCTTGACTGATGGTAAAATGTTGAGGCTTTACAGTTTCATTCATGCTAAAAGTCACAAAACAGGTCGTCAGTGATGATTTTTACAAGTGTTTCTTTTTCTTCATCCACACAGAGAGATTTTAACACATATAGTGGTCTTTTCTGGAAGGTTGTTTCACAAGAAAGAGAAGACTCGCAGTGTAAGTAAAGTGTCCATTTGTCACACGTGAACAAACCACAGCAAACGTCTAAACACCTTATTCTGTTTTTTTCAAGATTAAATGCTGAAAAGCTGATTCACTAGAATGCTTGCTAAATAGTCACTCAACTTCTTTAAATTATCCTCCTGAAGAGTTTTATACTGGAATTACACTATGTTTTTTAGTGATGCTATTTTCCTTGAATTCTATGGCACATAATAAATTGCTTCATTCAGTCATATGGCAGGGGAGCATGTCGTTCTCCTCTCCTACTATATCTAGTGGAATTCATGAACTTTATGAATACTATTTCTCCAGTTTTATCCCTGCCTGTTTTTTGGGGGGTTTTTTTGTCTGTTTCTAGATTCTGGTTCCCAGGACCCCCTGCTAGTCTGGCTCTTGGAATATGTTCTCTTGGGTGCCGTAGGAGTTGTGCCCTGAGAGCGATACATGCACTCATTTAATTTTTTTTTTAATTCCGACTTTTAGGACTCATTCCTGTCTGTACTGGTAACTATGTGGGTGATTGATAGCTTCAAGTTTTTGTTAGTAAAATGTCTAAACTAAAGAAAGAGCATTTGGACATTAAACATGTGTGTGTGTGTGTGTGTGTGTGTGTGTGTGGTCTTATTATTGTCCAGTACACCCAGTGATTACATAGTATTGTATAGTAGTTGATTTTCTTGCTGTCTTCTTGTCACTGAGTTGAAAAGAGTGTTCTGGGTAGGTGTGTTGGTCTTTATCTCTCCTGGCTCTTTGAGTTTGAGTGTGTTTCATGTTTCGCTGAGTGCATTTCACTGACCACTTCACTTTCTTCTTCACCTGCCACTTGGCCCACAGGGACCAAAAGTGGAATAAACTGGGATAAACTGTAGCAAATTAAACTGTCAGCATTGTGATTTCATCTTCCATTCTCGATTCTGGATCCAATCCATTAGCTAAGGCTGACACAGGCGAGGCAGACTCATGTTACAGTGTGAATTCAAAAAGCTTTATACCAGTAAAAAACATATAAAAAGGGCCTTAATAGAGGTTTAATTATCAGCAGAGCACAAGAGCAGCTTATGTGAACTTCAATGAAAGACATGTTGTAATTGATTCACACCTTTATTTTAAATTGTCATGTTAAGGGATTTCGAGGAAATCTTGTGATGCTAATGTTAGTATCTTTGTTAACACATTTGTATCCATTGTTCTACATTTCTAAGGTGTTGTTCTGCTGATTGTGTTCTTTTTCAGTACTGTTCTGCATCCAGCACGCAAGAAGTGTTGCTTTGTACACACAGTCACTCAGTGTGTAAAGCAAAACAATGTGTGTTAAGGGCTGGATATAAAGTCCTCTCACTGACTGTGAACTGTCACACTCTGTTTTCTTAGATCTTGCTTGGGGGCCTTCAGGCCCCCCTCCTCTGCCCTCGAGCTCCCAAAAATATCATGATCAGCAGGGGTCTATTAAATTGATTAATGCGACATGGTCGTGACTGCACAGCTTTATTATGTGTTGTGGTAAACACAGCAAAGAAGAGACTCATAAGTTGACAAGCAAACATGTAGAGAGAAAACTGTTGAAGAATATGCATATACAGAGTGGTTGGTCTACTCATGCATTTGTGTATAGTCATTTAACACTCCTGTTTTTTTTTTTGTACACCAGCACCAACAGAATTCCCCCCAACAGAGCACAACTGATTATCAATCCAACTCTTTTGGAGTAAATAACATTTAATGCTGACATCTTTACACTGATATCATTACTGTATACATTACATGGGTTTAAATGTTTATATTGTTCATGAATATCTGTTTTGGATTTCTGACTGCAAAAAGGCCCAAAAGGCCTAAAAAAGAGGAAAATAGTTTTCATCGCTATTTGAATATGAAGTGATATGAAATCTGTGACTCCATCAATGCTGTGAAACAAATAGCTGTAATGGTGAGTTATACACAGCACGCAAATAACCACCAAAAGCTTTGATGTAATCTCCAAATGATATGTTCTATGTTATGGCTCTCGAGAGTAGTTGTTTGTACATCTCCTCAGTGTATGCTTAAACGTTCACGTAAAAGATAGCTGTGAAAAATGAGTTGCAGAATATATCTCTCACGTTCTCATTATTTTTTAAAGTCCATCTCTTTTTCTCTTGTTTACCAGCAAGGTTAACTGGGTTATTCTTTCTTGTTTTTCTTTCTTTTCTTTCTCTAATGATTCACAAAGTACAGTCATTACCAGGGATAGCAGAAACGCATTCCTTTTCTACACTCAAATAAATGCATTCATTTTAGTTTAGTCTATCATCTGGATTTTGCTGCAGTTGCACAGCAGACTGCGGTGAATGTAAATGCAGTCCATTTTATTTTTTCTTGTTGCCTAGATGATGAATCATTATACAGTGTCTAAAACATGCCATCCTCATTATTGAAATCAGGCAGGAAGAAAGCCATTTTCGCACTAGCCCTCAAATGCTATCCCCACCTGTTCTGGAGGACCCTCGGTTGAACTGAGCAAGGTTGTTTGTTTTTTATCTTCAGTAATGTTGGTGAAATATATTTCAATGGAATGTGTATGACCAATAAATCTAGTAATCAAAATCTGAATTCTCATCTTCATAGACGAGTAAGACGACATTATAAAAGAGTTTATGTTTTAATCATTACAGTCCGGCCATCTATATGCAGAGGTGAGAAATGTCTTCACCACAGCTCCCCATCCCCGCATTTTACTGCTCATTACTCATTAGCAGCTCAACACAGAGTTACAACATTCCACTCAGAGAACGAGCAGTGTCCTAGGTCATCTGACACTGGAGTTACAGAGGAAAACATTTAATTGTATTATATTAATGGAAAGCATCTTAGTTTTTTCCATTCCATTTATGGAATGCAGAAGGAGGTTACAGGGGTCTGTAAATATTAGTGCTAAACCACTCATTATACACAAGTATATAAATGGTATATAACATGGGTGGAATTATTTCAATATGTGGAAATTCAAAGGATCATTAATGACTTTCAGTAGAATATAACTGGTGTTGTTTAGGATTTACTGGTTCAAATAAAGATTGTTGGCACGCAGTAAACTGGCTGCTACTTTAATGGTCCTATTAAATAAACACTTGGCTAAGATTCTTGGAACTATTTTGGTCTGAGTGTGGCTGGACTTCCAAGAAGCCTGTTCTCAGCTTCAGCTGAATGCAGTTCAATATCCGACACAGAGCTCTGAACCATGCAACCCAGATTTCCAACACTGTGCTCAAATCCAACCTGAAATTGCTTGCATTTAGCTGTACGCGGCTACACTCTTGGACAACTTTCCGATTGGCCCTGTGCCCTAGAACATGTCCAAAAGCAACAGCTAGCAGTGAAAGAACCACTGACTGTGTTCCTATTGTTCATTTTAATTACATTTCTGAACTGAACAACAGACAAGACAATTCTTGTGAGAAATGAATGCCTTGGCAGTGATTCCCTCTCACTAATTTCGTACTGAGAAGGATGTCAGGACAGCTGGGTGAAAATAATGGAAATATGTTATTTTTGACAGTACATCTGATCAAATTACAGTATATTGAAACCCATCAAGGCACAGTTCTACCCCCTGTGATTTAATCTATTATCACGTAACTGGGGGATAGATTGAAAGGAAGAGCCCAGAGTAAATTACAGGACCTTCATCAAACACATCCTTGGTGTAAATATAATCATCTGCTCTTCCAGGGATATTATTTTCCAGGCTACCCAAGTTACTCAGTTTGTCGCAAACAGTGCCTACATATATCCTCAACTATCCCTTAGAATATAGTAATTTCAACATCAACAGAAATTGGAAATTTTATTAAAATGTAGAAGCATAAAAAGGGAAATGAGGTGGGTCAAGACCCCGAAGAAGAATGCTGTCATTTTTTGAGCAACCATGAATTAATACTTGGAAACTAAATCTGCTGCTCCGATTTTGGGAGACACTGATGCATGCATGTCAAATTATGACACATTATTCCCTAAATTATGGGTTATGTCATACTTTAGAACATGTATTGAATTTATTACGAAAACAGCTATTTTGGATGACAAAGTAGTTGGTAGTAAAGATTCGTCATGGAGGCCAGTGGATATTTACAGAAGAAGAAGACACTTCAAATAGTGATGAGAGGAGCAATGAAGGAAAGAATGGGAATACAACAACATGGTAATGTCTGGGCAGATTTTCCTGAAAGTCGTGTCAAAATCGTTTAAACGCTTTTCTTTGGGCTCAGGGGTCCTCATTAAAGGCTTTGATATAATCTCCAACTGATATGTTCCATTTTATGGTTTCTGAAAGTCCTCATTCGTACGCCTCCAGGGTGTATTATTCTTAAATATTCATGTGAAATAGAGCTGTGGGAAACTGAGTGGCAGAATCTATCTCTCTTTCCCTCTTATCCTCCTCAAAATCTCTCTCTCTCTCAGTCTCCCTCCTGTTCATAAGCAAGGTTAAGAGACTTTTTCTCGCTTGCCACCCAAGCTCGCTCCTTGTCCTGTTCTTTTTTCATTATTATTAATGCTCGTCAAGGTGGCAGTGGGGGAAGAACCAGGGAACAGGCCTGAGTGATTTTGATTATTTAGAGGTCCTTACTGTGACAGCGTTGTCATCAGAGTGACTATGAAAAGGGCACTCCTCATGACTCACGCTGGGCTCCGACCCTACGTTTCCGCTAGCAACAACCCCAGTTTCGGAAAATCAATACCAATCCACACTTTACACCTCTATGGCAAACCGAACTTACGTCATACAGTAAGCCCTTTAATACTGCCCCAGTCCAAAAACAGCATGGTTAATCCAAAAGTGGATTTACTGTTCTTCCCAAAGGCAGAAAAGTGTAAGCGCTAGGACTCCTTTACACATTTAGACTGACCATCAGAGAATTTGACTTAGTGGATCTCAGCTATTCTGGAACAGGTCAAGTTCTCTGATGTCTAAAAATCCATATGACTGTTGAACAAGAGCCGTCTGTTACTCAGTCAGCATTATCCTGCACTCCTCAGCCTAATTATAAAACATAAAAATGATAAGTTGTTACATCAATTTAGTCTTAAGGTTGAAAGCTTACAGACAGATCAAATTTCATCGAAGTTCTTTGGTTATTTCAAGCTACAGTGTCAGAAGGGCGAGAGAAGGGAGAGATAAGGGGAGGACGCACTCAACTGCGTGATACTTGTTTAATGGCAGATATATACAGAATGTACAAGAAACACAGAACAAGGACAAACAACGAGAACCCCGGCTCTAACAGACAGGGACAGGACGGGACACGGAGACCGGTGCTCCCCAAACAAACAAAAGAACAAAAGACCAGGGACGCTGGCTGGAGCTCCGGGAGCTCCCTTATGGCCAGGAACGTGGAACCAGGCAGGGGTGCGAGACGCGCTACCCCTCAGGGCAAAACGGGGGGATCACGGGCCTGTGGACAAAACAGAGACCAGGGTTAGACAGGGAGTTGACTAACATTCAGTAAACATGGAACATGAGAAAGCGAGGAGACGTGAACGTGGAAAGTTAAACGTGAGGGAAAGAAAGACCAGGAGATAGACAAAC
>JBBIGA010008280.1:0-15382 GCA_037576975.1 Alestes dentex | reverse complement strand
ATAGGACTAAATGGAGACAGATGATTCGCTGTGGCGACCCCTGAAGGGTAAAGCCAAAAGAGAAAGAAGAAGAAGACATTTATGCAGCTATGTAAAAATTTTGTGCTCTATTTGAAAAATAAAAAAATACATTCTGATGTCCTGCTTAACCACATGTAGTCTCCTCATCATCTGCATTTAGGATGATGTGGAACTCACATAAATTCACATAAACTCACATCTACAGATCATTAGAGAGTGCAGCTCACAAGGTCTGCAAAAAGGATTACACCGACATATTCCTTCACTTTGTCACAAGCTAATATGTCTTCCAGGCAAAACTGATTTCTAACATTGACACCATTTTGCTCACCACAGCACTATTTGATTAAAACCAAGTTTTTTTTTTTATATAAGGCAAATCCTTGAAAATTACAAACCCATTAATCACTACTACACCACTACAACAAACAAAGATTTGCTTCACCATAAGGTAATATTTCCTCTAAAAGAGCATGTGTATAAGTTTACCATAGTCAGTGTTGAGTCAGCCTGATCCATCTTTCTGCCCCATTACATTCTGTCTTTAGAGAACAACAAATAGTAAAAAGTCAGCACTCACCGTCAGTACCTCTCAACACTCACATTCACACTAATTTACACACTTTGAACACTGGGAGAGGTTGCTCACTGTAGCTAGAAATGTTGTGACAGAGAGACAAACACATAAATGAGTGTTTTCCTACACTGGACAAAAGCATTTTTACATATAGAGGAAATGTCCTATTAAGAACAATGTCCATTTACTGTAAAGATAAACCATATTTGTTGAACTTAACATGTTTAACTTTCACAGGTTGATGATATATAAACGACAAACTTGATAATAAATTGGAACAACAGTCAATTTGAATTTTAAAACACACACACACACAAAAAAAACCTTAAAGGACATCCTGCTCCAAAAGGTTCTTACTTGGGATTGTAAGCCCCACAACCTTTTTGGGGCACTATGCTTTTGCATGATGTCCCCCCAGATCTAACTTCACACTTTCAAATGCACTGCTCTGTCCACGAGTTATCATGGATTAAAGCAAAAGTACATTTGTTGAGTTAGAATTTGGCCCCATCATCAGATTAGGAGAACCAATAAGGCGGAGGGTGAAATATGACCCTGGAAGGTTTCGCCCCAAGTTACCCGAATCACTGACATTAATCATGTAGTGTTGGATGAAAACCAACATAAGAAATGACATAAGGCAAGTAAAGACTGGCCAAAGTTCAGCAGCTTGATTGTTGTGGTTTCAATTATCTGTTCCAACGGAACACACAAACTTTGCAAATGCAAAGTTACATCACGGCTATGACTCACGCTCTTTATGAGTCCTGGAAAACTACAGGTGGTTCCATGTGCACAGTCACCATGTTTAAACATTTAAAAAAAGCTCATCATGCTTCCATTGGGGATATAAATGCTTACAGCCCAAGTTAATAGGAGTGTAACAACAATTGAAACACAAAAATATTGCAATACCAACAATGTTTCTGCTGGGCTCGTTTTGAGTTTTCCAAAATATCTGGAGACGTAAAGTGAATGGGTGGTGTGCACATTAAATATGTGGACACATCACAGGAGGGGGACTAGCTGTTAAAACAGTAATGGTGGTGACGGGGCTCTGGAGTTTCTCCCGATACCGCAGCATAGCAGTGATGCTGATATTATTGCAGCCGTTACCACACTCCTGTCTCACAGATCTACTGTAAGCAGATTATAAAGCAACAATGGATCAGTTTTGTTCATTTTGAAATACCAAATGAATATGAATTGGATCATGGGCTGAGTGTATCATTACACCCCTTCCTTTCTCTTCAGTAGACCTGTGTCAGTACATCAAAGCAAAGATGGTTTATTCTGTGGCGGATTCAATTTAACATGGATTAAGAAGTCGCGGGGGCTGTAATCTACTGGCATTTATCATAATTCCACATAGACAGATGCTGGAGAAGCTACAGATTTACTTATGCTGATGGTGCTTTAAATTACTGATGTCATATGAGCTGCTGCTTCAAACAATGTGTGTGAGGACTGAAACAAACTGTAAGGTGAGAGCTGCAAATTATTATTGTTAACTAGTTTCCCCATAATATCTGACCATAACTGAATGAGAGACTTTCACTGTTCCTACATTTTTATTTTTGACCTAGATTGTTTTGTGCACATTATACTACTCTACTCTATGTTAAGGTGCCATCTCTAAATCACATGCGACAATGTTAACAGGTCAATGATAACAGGTTTTGATATGATACTCATCTTACAATTCATGATAAATCATTATGTAAGACAACAACACTTCAGTGCTACTGCCAAAAGTCTGACTCTGTGAGGTTAAACTTAAGACCTTAAAATACACGGAGAGGCACAACTAGGGTCCCTCTTTACATCATATCCACAAAACTTAACTGACTGCAGAGTATTGATATGTTCATGTTAAGGAGTGGAAAACAGGACAAAAATATAGAGGCAAACTATGCAAGAAAGAGATTTTTCAGATCTCCAGCTATTCAAATGCAAAGTAACAAAGTCTATACCCTTCAATGTATAAACAGCTAAGCTAGGAACCCTGTTCTCCCACCGTACAGGCTATTATTGAGGGAACAAACAGAGACATAAACGGAACATACAGAGTTCTCCAGAGAATATACAGAGAAGTTACTGTGTGCTTCTGCCTTGGTTTACATATATTGTTCTGCTTTGTTTCACTGTTTGCTCAATAAAAATCTTTCTTTATGATCTGACATATGAGTATTATTATGAGTAAAGGAGAAGAACAAGAAGAATAAGCCACTGGTAACTTATGAAAACCTTTAGCCCCTTTTATTGGAATACAGACATAAAATAAATTACATTCATTTAAATTTCGTCCATTTTGCTCGTCACACAGAACACTGCTTTTATCAAAACATAATTAAAAAGTGGCATCGGAAAGATGGAAAATGGGTATTCGTACACATCTACTATTAAATGATCAAACTAAAAAAATTAAATAAAATCATGCACCACCGTTCACAAGCTGTGAACAGTAAATCCTCATAAGCAACATTGTTTAACAAACACTACAGTCCATTTGTTCGATTTTAATAGCCCATGAATTGCAAGCAGCCTCCTTTTACTCAGGAGTGATTGTGCTGTCCTGATGGACAATAACTCTTCGGCACAGTTTCATTAAAAATTAAGGGCCAACTCTAAATTTCCTACCCTTTCAGCACAGCAGTGGGTGTTACAATAACTCAGGAAACATTTGCTCCATCACAAGGCTTTTAAGTGTGCAGGACTAGAGTTGGACACACCTGCAGTAGAGAATCGTCCTCAGATATTGCAACCATCCCAGTACGAGAGCAACTAATGCATGTAAAGTGTAGTTTGCGGTCATTTTGTTGACACACTATGCCAGAAAAGTAGGTCCAGCAGTTTTCATCACTGAGCTACCTGAGACTAGAAGAGATGGAACACAGAGACCTTGAGCTCAGTAGGAGAACAAAGGAACACAGGATGTTTTTCAGTTTGACACTCATACGGCAGACAGCCAAGGGGTAGTCTCAAGTGTAGCCCTAATGTGATCGACACTAAAACAGAGCACACACACAGACTTCTTTATTTATCTGTAACATAACAGAAAAACATATCTACACGTTTGTCTAGTCACTACAGCTGTAGTCACAGACGTTGAGACCTTGCCTTTGGCCATTAGCCTATATCCCAAAACACTTCCCACACTAAAATCTGGGACTTCACACATAGCTGTACTAAAACTAAGACTGTTTGTATGAAAGTCTGCATCAATAAGAGCACAAGTTTATGCATGCAGCATTCTTCATGCTCTTCTGACCTACCTCTTTCAGTACAACAGCTGTAGCACAGACAAATTTCCTCAAACCCTCAGGCTTGAAGAGCTCCAGGCGGGATTATACTGCTGGAGTAACACACTGATATAGTAAAGCAGCCTTCGAAACATGTTCCTTTACAGATGTTAATTTCACTCACATAACAGCTGTCAGAATGAAACCATTTTAATACTAGTAGAAACCTATTGGCACCCTTTTTTGTTTGTTGTATTTTACTTGTTTGTTGCATTTTCTTTAGTTGAGTACCTGTGTTACATATATTTGTGTCTTAAATATTTCTTTAATGACAACTTATTCACAACGCTATCATAAGGATTGATGTCCTTTTTATGGTATCAGTGTATGGTCACTTAATGAAGAGCACTGTCTGGCAAATGTTTAAAGTGCTATCCATGACTGCAATAAAGTGAATTCATGACGTTGAAACTTCTATCAGACTACAAGGTGCTGAATAATGTTTTCCCCTACCAACCACTTCATTACACTTGATTACTCCTTCTTTAAAACCCTCATTTACTAATTGTTTTTCAGTGAATTACTGATTAGCTTGTAATCACAAATGATAATCATGGTATCTGCATGTCCTTTTTTTAATTAATTTGTTTTTATCTAAATTTCTCCCCAATTTTCATCACAGTCTGTCCCACCCAAAAGTGTCCTTTAGTTAGCGGTGTTCAGCTGTACGAAAATTCTCCTTGAGGGAGAGAATTCGCATTTAAGTCCCTTTTGGCTTGCAGTGCCCATACGAGTGTTCAGATGTGCTGTTTATATTTTGACATTTTTTGTCGATCTGCCATTATTTTAGCTGGTTTACTTAATACTTAGCCAAGTTCGTATTCCACTGTGAATTAAAATAACATTGGTAGGCAAACAAAAATCTCACTTAAGTGTTACATCGATTTATAGGAACATTTCATTTTCAGATGTGAAAACTACCAAGAAATGTATTTTGCTATTTATTTTTTGTGCAAATCATTGCTTATCCCTTACTTCAGTCTTTCAAAGAAGTGGGCAACTTCATAATATTTGGTCGAAGTGAAGAACCTCATGGGAATGATTTGGCCATTTAAACAGGCTGGTAAGCACATCATTAGGGCCTACTCGTGTTTTATGAGATTTTGCTTAAAACATCAATAATTTTCTACCTCTAAAATGTCAGGAACCATCAAGCGTGCTCTAGAAAACAATGGTGACCCAATTTAACAAAATATGCAGTAGGTTACATAATTACCAATATAATCATAAGCGACAGTTCCATTCAATGCCACTTTCTTGTACAGAACTTCACTTCGGTGTCAACATTCAGCTTTGAATGAGGTTTCCATTCAAGTTCAAAGAAGGAGCTCTAGGCTCAGCACAGCAAAGAAAAAGAAGACTGGTTCCATCAGCACTGAAAATCAACTGCCAGGAATGTGAATTAAAAAAAAAAAAAAAACACTACAAAATAAAACCATGAATCAAAAATAAAACCATAAATTAGGAATCAAAAGACTGAACAGGGTCATGGTTGGCACAGTCACATATTTTATACGCAGGTTCTTACATTCATATCAATTTATTTGAAAGACCAGTGAACCGAAGTTTTTATTAGGGAAGATTCCCAACTTCCACCCAGACTCGCTGTTTTACTGAACAACCAAAATAACAATAATAACAATACATTTTATACTGTATTTTTGGAGTGATGCACGTAACAAAAATCCACACAAATACTAAGCAACCACCAAATGAATTTCAAAAAAGCTTTGATGATGGTTCTCATTAAAGAGGTTGGGATCTTGTCCGAGAAAATGACATTTTAAGCAAATAACAAAAACACTGATAAATTTGGTCGGTTCAAAAATCCTAGCATGCTGAAGATTTTGGATTCTCCAGCAGACGTCATGATGAGAGCCTAGAGGCTACCAGAGCTCAAAACAGAACACGTGAATGTCTCCAGTCAAACAGAAAAACAGAAGGACAGTAAGAAACAGCAGAACCCACGCCCCCACAACTAACTTGTGTGACTAACTGCAGGAAGCAGAGAGAGAAGCATGAAACTGATGTCTCAAAAGGGCCAGCAGCTTCTATTACCCCACTTATTCTCTCTATAAGCCAACACTCTGATCTGGGTAAATACGCACATGAACACACTTTTCCAAGCCTGGATACAATGATAGATCTGAACAAGGATTCTAATATTTAGCTAAAGTTATGCCGTTTAGACAAAGAAAATCAATACTGCAGTTATTGGTACATTATATAACTGCTGCATATCTGACATTATATGAAAAACAAATCAATCAATCAATAATGTGGCACGGTTTAAAATTTGCTTGTACCTTTTTAGCACATACACTTGGGTTGGGTTACCTTTTTCTGATATACCAACAGAAATTCTCATCTGAATTGGTCAGGATGTTCAAAACAGAAACTGATTTGTCAGAGAACACATTTACAAATTTCAACGTTCTGCGACCCATCTACACTTACACATCTGACACAGCAGAAGTCGTCACAAAACTAAAAAAAAAAAACATTACAGCAGTGGTGGCATTTATGAACAACAATGTAGAGGAGTTTTACGTCTTTTTGAAAGTATTTACCTCATTTTTCCAGGAAAGACATTGCTCATTTGATGGAGCAGTCATTTTCAGAAAAGAGCATGCTTGAAATGAGCCTCATTAAAAGTAGGCCATTGATGACTGGAAAAGCTGTCTGCGAATGAAAGAATATAAATAAAATAAAATCTAGTGATGTCTTAGTTAGCAAGTCACAATAAAAAAAAAAACACGATATGGATAAAATTGTCATATTGCCTAGCTTTATTTTTACTTTAACTACATTATTAAGTTGACTACAACCCGGTTATTGTATAAAACAACACTGACACCGGAAAGGGGAAAATGTACAAATGTAAAGCTAGAATCATGTAACGTGACAAAAAACAAAAAAACACAAAGTATATCTGACTATGTAAACTTTATTCCCCTCTTGCACAACACCGAGTGCAATATAATAAACCTCACAGCTACACAACTGACCTAATTGAGCAACTTCTCCTGAGATTCTTATCTTTGTGGTCATGGGAGTAATTCCAAGACGAAGGCTTGTAGCCTTTTCCAAGTTCACTCCTTATTGAAAAAAATGAAAACTGCTCCATCAAAAGAACAAAAATCAAGTACATTTCTTAATGTGGAGGTGAAACAGGTGAGTCTTCTACATTCTCCTCTATCAATGTCACCACTGCTGTAATTGTTTCTTTTGTTGGCAACTTTTGCTCGGTCAAATCCAAAATGGTCTACTGCAAAAGTAAATATCACAATAACAGTAAACAATAGACTCCATTCTGGAGTCCATTCAGAACTCAATCACTACAAAATGTACATTCACAGTCTGATGAGCTTGGAAGTAATTCCATGATGATGTTATTGTAATAACCAAACGTTTTCTGCTCTCCCGTTTTATTTATGCCCCTACGGGGACATTTGCACATGCTCAATCAATGCTTCCTCACAGTTATGAGCTGTTTAACCACTGTGGCTCCAGACTGAACTGAAAGAAATCACTCACTCCCAGCAGTAAAAGCCCAGTTAAATATTTAACTTTTCCTGTATGTCATAGAGGCGATGGTGTTAATAAATAATCAAAAGCTTCTTAATGAACAGAACAGTAGCAAGGAAGTTAACAGTCTCACAAGGGAACGCGAACTCTGCACAATATTGCCTGAAGGGTGTAAAAGCAGGTTAATAATGAATTAGTGATATACAACACAGGAGCAAGACCATTTTTAAATTACAAAGATGGGCATCTCAGATTCTAGCTGTACTGATCAATTTAACAAATAAACTACCACACAACAACAGCTGACCTGCCATAAGGGAAGTAGCTTCCAGTTGTATCAACCATATGCTGTAAAGCTTTTATTTTTACGTAACTAATCCCTCTTCAGCTGATTGGTCTCTCAAAACATGTATGCTACAGAAAAATCAGAAAAGATGAAAAGCTGATTTGTTATACAAGCTGCTGTTCAGAGATGCTGGCCAGAAAATAATTATTATATTATGGTTAGATAACTACACAGGGCCAGGACCTGATCAGACAAAGCTGAGTGTCCATCATTCTGCTTCACAAGCAAACATTAAATGTATTAAAGTGATCAGTCTGCTCCCCCAATTAAGTCACAAATAAAAGAAACTGAACAGATTTTGGTTTGATCCAAGGCATAGTTAAAGAACTGCCAAAATCAGGAAAGTTCACTGTAAATCTGATCTGTTATAATAGCCTGTCAAATCTAAATTGATACAGCACCCAGTCCTGCCTCAATATCTCTTCATCTCTCTACAGCTGTTTAAAAAAATCAGTCAAAACAATTGATCAATGACATCCAAAAGATGGACACTTTTGATGCAAGCTATGTAGATGCTATGAATCACATGAACCTTTCATCTGTGAACTTTCACACAAATTTAAAAGTGTGGCTGTTACAACTACACAATTTTAAAAATCAATTGATTAAATTCATGGGCTAAGTGATTACTTTGCAATTCGACTGATAAACAGGTTATCCATGGGTCATTATAAAGCCATGCATAGCAGTATGGATAGTCTCCACGAGGAGGACCAATCAGCATTCAAGTGGTTTTGGTGTTCATTGGAGTAGAGGATAGTCAGTAGTGACGGTCCTACTAGGCCTAGTGAATAAGAAAGTTTCACATGTAGTGCTGAGACTTTTACTGGTTAGCAAAAAGAACATAACTCAAACAGTTGGTTTAATTTGTTACACAGTTTTCTAAGTGTGAAGCTGCATTAACAATTAGCTCCAAAACAAATTTCCTGTCAACAGTTTGTTGACATGGTGTTCGATATGGACAGAATACTTGTAATTATGTTGCTAATTATTTTGTCTGCAGGGCACCCTAGAAACACCTTAAAAAATAAGGTGACATGGTTAAGACTGAATAATCTGAGACAGAAATAAATGTGACATAAACAATCCCAAAAATGATCAATATTGTCATATAGCTAATTATCCATTGTGACCTTCTCCATAATTTTAAGTACACAGACAGAATTATGAATATCCAATCAGTGCCCTCCATAATTCTCGTTATTTTTCAACCCATTTGGTTTTAAGCAACTAATGGCCAGTTTAGTCAAGCAACTGCAACATGACGAAACGCTCAAGCTGAGTTAACACACCTTCTCTGACAGCTGCTACAAACAGTCACCCAGCTGAACAGAGCTCCAACCTGGTAAACACACCTCACTGCTGTCTCTGCCTTTATGATTTCCTCTGCAGACACATGACCTGAACAGCCACAGACACGAGGAAAACGTACACTGCGGTGCAGGCACACCCTTCCAGCTTTCACCTCAAACCCATAAACCCAGACTGCCATCAACCTGACAATCCACTATACAGTAAGACCAATTAATCATGATTAGGAAACGGCGGCTCAGCAGACAAGCCAGTCCAAACTAACTGAACCTGCAGCCATGGCCCTAAAATCCTCAAAAAGTGAAACCAAAAACCACACAATAAATGGAACATACTGATATCATCTTTTCAGAACAGGCCATCAGTGAGAAGTGCACCAAGGCTGAAATGAATGCTGACACAATATAATCTAACTTGTCAATAACACATTATCAAAGTCAAGAAACATAAGACTGTGCAAACTAAACTAGCTGTGAATCTGCATCACATACTAGCTCCAAAACAAACTTCTTGGTAACAGATTGTTGACAGGATGTTCGATGTGGACAGAATACTTGTGATTATGCTGCTAAATATTTTGCTTGCAGTATGCTCACCTTAAAAAAATAAGGTGAGATTGTTAGGAATAGTGATACTATGCAACCTAAATTATTCCAAACATAATCATTATTGTCATTTTGGTAAATTGGCCATTGCAACCATCCCCATAATTGTAAGTTCAGGGAGAGGACAATGAATTTTCTGCCAGTGTTGTCCAGAATTCTCGTAATTTTTCCAACACATTTCGTTTTAAGCTACTAATGGCCATTTCAGTCAAGGTACTGCAATATGATGAATACTGACACACAATATAAGCTAACTTGTCAATGACACATTATCAATGTCAAGAAATACAAGCCCAAGGTCATTCACACTATCAAACGCTGTAAAAAGAAGCAGGGCTTCAAGAATATTTATGCAGGAGGAGCAGTTTTCTGGCTGTTCCTGAAAGAGATGGTCCTTTCACGACGCCTAACCAGAGGCAGGTGCAATCCACAGATGTCTGTTTATTTGCTCACGTCTAAGATGTGGGCTTCTCCAACAGCCACATGACCAGTTTTAATTATTGACTGTTTGAGCGTCGATTTGTGCAATTCCTGGTAAAAACTGAAGTTAATACACAGAAAAAAACGCATGAAAGAGAAAGACAACACTTGTCTTTTTCTAACACAGGTGGCTCAGCGTGCTTGTGAAGGGATGAGGCAGATTTCATGCAGCTTATTCTGCAGGATACCTGCACCAGCATGCAGTGCCATTGGGCTGTCTACAAAGCGATGTTGCACGACACACAAGAAACACAACATAAACATGATTTCCTCCAGTGCATGATGCCACTCACCCCATCTTTTCCTTCAGCTCCAGTGGGCTGCTGCTCGGTGCTGCAGAGTTTCCTCTTGTTTTTGTTCTCTGTCCTCTTCATTTTTGTAGCCGGTTGATGATAGATGGATCAGATGAGAAAGGATCTGGCTTGGATAGACAATCTTCTAGCCTGACAGGGTACGACGCAGGGCTGCATTCACCCAGTCAGAATCCATGAAGAGATGTTGAGCTTCTCCTGGCTTTGAGAACAAAAGCAGGAGAGGAACTGGGGCTGGGGGAAGATGGCTTTTCAGTGTGTGATTCTCCAATGTCAGCCTAACTCGAGGGCTGGACATGTCATGCCTAATAGAGACTGTAAACTAACCATGCAGCCGAACAAGTCCCTGCACACTTTAGACTAACCAGTCAAGCCTGTTTTGTTTTCTATTTCAGTAACATCTACCCGTGCTACTACTAACCAAGCTAACATTAGCTGACTTGGCTAGGAGAGGTTTAACCAGGGTTAGTTCTTCCAAAACTAAGGAAGTTAGCCAAGTTTGGTACAATGTTAAAGTAAAACTTCAGACGATTAATAAACCATATCTTCTTTGCTTGTTTGTAGCAGTATTTTCCTTTTTAAAAAAGCCGGTTCACTGTAAACAGCAGAAACCCACTTCATGCAACCTGGTTACTGTGGTTACAAGAAAGCTAACTGGCTAATAGGACCCTCACCCCTACTCAGAAAACCAGAAAACTTAATGTTGCTGCTTTTCGAGCAGAACTACACCTTCACAGACATTTAATTCAGTGAAGGAGTGTTCTTATCAAGTTACTCGTGTTTCAGTCTCTTCACCATGTACTTAGCTGGCTGCCTCGACTCGCATCGCATCGTAGCTCACCCCAAACAGATGAAACCAAACAAATTACTCGTTGTCACTCATGCCCGAGGTGTTTGATATCTCAAGAGCTTCCAGAAGTTGCCGTCAGACATGGCTAAAGTTTAGGTCGGTGTGTCTGTATCAAGAGAGAGCCAGGTGAAGAGACGAGAGGCTGCTCGGACGGACTCACTCCAAAGCTGCTTTGCCTCTCGCTGCCCGTCACGGAGGAATTTACCCGCTTCCTGAACCTCGTCAGGTCAAAGACGAGACAAGCTGGTCTCAGATCAGACCGCAGGAACAGGACCCCGTAGTGCACCCTGGTCATAAACGCTGGAGAGCTGATCCAGGAACAGTTCCCCCACAAAGTTAAGCACAGAGTAAATGACGTCGCGTGGTTTTTGAGTGCGTCTTTGCTGCCACCTGCAGTGCAAAAAGTCTTTTTTCTTCATTCCCTTCCTTTGGTTTTCTTTTTTCTTTTTAGACATATTTAAAACATTGTCGTTCACAAATTAACAATTTAATAATTAATAATAGTATGTTATATAGTAAATACAGCGATATACTATAAACTTTTGAGGTGTCTGTTTCTATTCCAGTGGAACATATATATGTTTACATGTATTTAATTTATCATTGCAGCTTTTTGTTATTGTATTTTTTCATTATTTATTTTGTTACGATTGTGACTTGGGGCAGCTGGTGGGCTGGTGGTTAGGGAGTTGCCCCTTTGATCAGAAGGTTATGAGTTTGAATCCCAGGACTGCTCGTGGCACCACTGAAGTACCCTTGAGCAAGATACTGTCCCCACACACAGCTTCCCGGTTGCACCTCATTGGTGGCAGCCCACTGCTTCACTTGGTGAATGGGTTAAATGCAGGAAAAAAAGAGTTTCAGGCTGTGGTGCATTCACATACAACAACACTCACTTTTGTGTACTATAACTATCAGCTAAGGGCCCATATTTTAATACTGAGCTGTTTATTAAATCAGTTTTCATACAAACACGTTCCTGAACTGAACTGTATCCGTCTCCTAAACACAAACACAGATACACTGCTCCGCCATGAACAAAACTTTCACCCCAACTGCCACTCCCACAATGACTCATTTTAAATAAGCATCATTCTGCTATCTACCTCAGTCCTTACATTTTTGCACTTACTGACTCTTAATAGTGCTAGAACACAGTATCTGACATAATACTGTATTCGTTCACTTGTCTAGTATCGTTACTACTTTTTGTTGACTGCGTATATTGTCTTGCACTCTTTTTGCACTCGGAGTAGTCTTGTCTTGTTTCTTGTGCTTTATGTTGCATCATAGTCCTAAATGAACACTTTTGTTTCACTCTGTGCTTTGTAAATTATCAAAATAACAGTAAACACCTGACCATGCATGTGGAGTATTTCTCATTCTGTAAAACAAGACCCTGTTTGTCTTTTTTTTTTTTTGTATGTTGTATTAGATCACCTTTAACTATTTAGTTTCAAGTTATTATAATATTGTCTAAGATGTCATCCAGCTACTTTCATGACAGATGTGTTGCGCATAATAAAAGCCTTTCCTTTTCCCCTATTTGTGCTGCTGTTTGAGTACTAAACACAAATGAACCCTTTTCACTTCAACACCTATTTACTTTTTGTGCGTCACCTGCATCACCACACCCAAACACAGTATGTGCCAACAATAAACATCTTTATTGAATTTACATACGTACGACATTTCAGATCACATTTTTAAAAACCATTAGTCTGTGAGAAATCTTTTCTCTGGATAAAATTCTTTAATAAGCAAAGTGCCCAACAAAGAGAGGAAAGCGACTGTAGTGAGGATCATCCTCAGTGCTTTGAACCAGCTGGGGTATGTGGGCAGAAGGGCCAGGTCGTAATGGAGTGATACACCAAGGCCAATGATCACAATCATGCTCGACTGAGTAATGCTGTGGCTAAAAAGCAGCGCTAGCCAAGCTAACAGGGAGGGAACTACACTGTTGGCTAAGTTCAGCCAGTCAGGTTTTGCTGGGCTGGCTTCTGGCAAAGCAAAGCCCCAGCGAGCTCCACCAAGAAAAGAAACAATCGAAGCTCCGTACGCGACCTGAGCAAACGCCACCTCAGGAAGGTAAGACTCAGTGATGGCCATAAGTAAAGGAGCGGAAACAAATGGCATGAGGCCGGAAAATCCCAGATAGAGTGCTGGTTTAGGGGCATTCTTCAGCTCCCTCATATCATATCGAGCCAAGTCCAGCTCTCGTGGGGGAGGTTCCTCTGGCTGGCGTTTCTTCAGCCTCAGTGAAGAACTGTGGAATGGCTGTGCTCTGGTAGGGGATCCTATGGCATTTCTAGAAGGGAGCTGCCCACACCTATCCGTCGTGAGGAAAATAGAAGAGCGGATCTGGTGGCTTGAGTAGACAAACTTTCTGGACACGTGCTGAAGACTCATCCATCTCCGACACTGTGTATAAAGAACAAATGTTAGTAAAAAATAAAAGTTTCCTCCTACTTACTGAACTTACAGAAAACAAATTTAAAACAGTAAATATCATAAAGACAAGTAGATTTACACGACAAACTTTCTGCCAACATAGGCAACATGTGCAGCACTGCAGAAAATATGGGTGCATCTAATCGAGACAGATTTCACACAGGTCTACACACCTTGACTAATATTCAAACTCCCATATCCTGGAAATACTTTGTGATTAAAATATAGAGAACATTTGCATAAGTTGTTTGCTATTCAAATATGCTGATTAATCTGAATCTTTGCAGCTATGCATCACATGAAACATTCAGATTTTGGTGGGATTTTCATCTTTGGCTTTCATGCGCCCACACTGTGGAACAACCATTCAAGAGACAACCACTCAAAAGACACAGCATCTTCAGTTAGCAAATGAACACATTTAGCTTTTCGTCAGTTTTATGGAGTGTCATTTGACATTTTTGAACAATTTTTTGTTTTGCTTATTTTATTTTAGATTTTGTAATTGTTCGATATTTTATCTTTTGTTGTTAATTCATAATGTTTTCATCTTCTGTATTATCACGCAGGCTGATAGTGAGAGAGCGAATGCTAGTATGTGCTTCCTCCAAGTCATTTGAAGCTAAACCACATCTTTTTGAACTTCTGCTAAAGCAGAATGCTAACTGAAAATTTTAAATTAATTAATTAATTAATTAAATTAAAAAATCAAAACAATTGCACTCATCCTGTAAAGCTACTGATGCATAACTTGTCTAAATAAAATACAACCAGATTAGCTTGACAAAAGGTTAAACAGAAAACATATTCAGTTGAAAATATTAACACAAACTGTACTGTACTGTACAGCTCGCCCTGGTGGAACACAAGAGGACAAGTAGGCCAAGATCATGCCAGGAAACTGCACAACTCCTCCGGAACCCATCGCTGTAGGGGTCAAGTATTTCCTCTTGCAACTTAATTCAACATTAAGGCCAACAAGGCCATCTCAGCAATTATGCAACAGAACATGACAGGTTTATGTGTCCTTTTGTATCAGTACACAAAAAGAACCTGAATATAAGGGAATCAGAAGTGGCTCACATGTCTTTTTTATTAAAGACGCCCTGAAATGAATGGAAGGGCAAGAAGAGCTTCTCTCAAATGATCCTCTTGTAACTAACCCACTTACTACTGGTGGCACATTTTGGAAGGCAAATCCTCAGCGTACAGCTGACTACCTGCCTTTAGGTAGGACATGGAGCAGAACTAAAAGTGGAAAGGGCGCTGATGAAGTTGATGAAGATATAAAGGACGGTAAAAACACAGGACCTATATTTTATCTTCCTAAACACAGGCTTTGTTTAATATGGCATACTCTGCACCAGTATCAGTATCGTTAAGCAACCCAGTGCCATATAGTTAAACAGAAGCACAAATGGAAGTGCTCAGTATCACAGAACAACATTATCGCTGTGGTTTGGTCACAGGTCTGAGCACAAGGTGAGTAGATCATTTATGTCACGATTAGTGAAGGGCCGATTCACGTTTTTCCAGTTCCGATCCGATTCCGATACACGACTGCCGATACCGATACAGATTCCGATATAATACATCTTTT
>JBBIGA010008264.1:0-15390 GCA_037576975.1 Alestes dentex | reverse complement strand
AACAAAAACAAAAAAAAAAAAAAAAAAAAAAAAAAGGCCGTGAATGATGATAGCACAGCTGCACATACTGTCATGTGTTATCTGTGTTACTGACAGGCCGGGGGGAAAAAAAAAAAGGTTCAGATCCTTAACCCTTGCCTTTAAGGCCAAGAAAGGACTTGCATCTCCTTGCTTATCTGTACTGATCAAGCAGTGTGTCATTTCTCATACTCTCAGGGCAACAAACACCACTTGTCTTGAACCTTCGTGAATCAAAAGAAGAGGAAGACATGCATCAAGACTCTTTCAAGTCTTGGCCCCTCAGTGGTGGAATGAACTCCTCCTTCCGATCAGATCTGCGGAGTACCTCGCTGTCTTCAAGCGTCGTCTGAAGACTCACCTCTTCAAGGAGCACCTTGGTGAATAACTAGGCCTCTTGTTATTGCTTACTAATTTCTTTTTCCCTATATTTAAAGATGTGCTATATTTAAATAATCATGCTGAGGCATGAACAGAATCACAGTTTGAATCAGACTGTCCAGCACATATGCAAGTTGAGAAGCATTGTTTTGTTAACTTGGGTTGGGGTATACTAGGTTATTATTTTGTCAGCTTTTTGAGAACAAAGTCAGTAGGTCTACATTCTCTCCTGGAAGCCACACTTTTTAAAGCTGCTTGTTTGCTGTGGTTGATGGTTATATTATTCACTTTTGAAAAATTATTAATGTCTTAAGAAGCCTGATCCAGACTGATACCCTCATGCCAGCTTTTGACAGCTGTTTTGGAGATGACGATTTCAACTTGATTTGAGGGCTTGCATTTATGAAGTGCTAGCTCCCCAGGCAATAGGACTAGTGCTGCTTAAAATTACATTCCACTAAGTGCATGTTAGCTTCCTGTCACGTTCCGCCTCCTTCTCCAGGCATGCAGGGCAGGCACATTGACACCACGCGAAGTTGCAATGCTCCATTCTTTATTTTTACAAACCACAAAACTAAACTGGCGTGTGAGCCAGACTCAAACAAAAGGAAACAGGAGTAACACAGGGCTAATGTGAACAGTTGACTGACAAGTAAAACAGAACATAAACCCCCTTAAATACACAAAACCCAAATCCCAAAAAACAATGACAAAACAGAACCACTAACAACACAGCTGTAACTAATAACATAATAAAAGCCCCAACTAAACACAAAACTCCAAACTTAAGCAAGGGTGGCCCATAGCGGCCACCCTCCATCACTGTCCCCAGACCTGACACTTCAAAAATACTAATAAAAATCAAACATGCATCAGCTTTACAAAGCACAGTTAATAGATGAAATTTCAAGGTTAACATTAAAAAACATCTTCAAGCAATCTAATAGACAGGAGCAACTGACATAAGTTCATAATTATATGATAAATAAAAACAAAAAATGAAAAGTTAATGAACTCACTGGGATGCGCAAAGTTTCGATCACAGTTTCACTTCTAGCATCCTCTGGAAACAACACTTTTGTTGTGTTTGTTAAATGTAGCATAGGTTGAAATGTTTATAAAAATATTTTTCATCTGCAGGGCATTGGTTTTGTCAGCCAGTCCTGTAGACATTTAGATTTTATTCATAAAGCTTTTCTTGAGTGCATCTGCTTTTGAACTGCTGGCAAGTTTCTAGGTATTCATTTAACATCAGGTGCCCATTCAAATCAAAATGTTGGTCTTGCTATTAACATTTAGTCTTAGATACTAAAATTTTAATGAATGTATGTAAATACTTGTGAATAAAGTTATCCCATTATGAGAAAATAATAAGTAATTTTTAATCAAGTAAGACAAGACATTAATAATTATGCACAAACTGGCAACTCTGTCTGGAGGAGAGGGACAAAGTATATATTTCAGGCAGGGTCTTTCTTCCAAACAGTTATTTACATCTCCAAAAGGATGAAAACTATATGGTCTAATATTCACAATAACAGTCTTTGTATATCCATTGCTAAAATTAAGCTGCAACCAACTGTCTTTTGCATGTCAGGACACTTAGGATTCATCACAGAGTGCACTCAAGTACTCACTAATCTTACAGCACCATTAGTGCATTGGTAGAGATTGTGGGCACTGCAGGACATGTATGTGTCTATTTCAGTTGCAAAAATGGCTGATTATTCAAAAGCTGTTACATTAGTCATGTTCTAAATAACAATTGTCTAGATAAAAACCAAGGTCATTATTAAGTCAAAAAAGAGGTTTCTTGTCTACAGTGACATCGTTTGTCTCAATATTCTCCATCCAGAGTCTATACAACTGGAGTTCTGCTTAGCATGAATTAGATGTCAACTATGCTTACTTGCCACCTCAGTGCAATTGGATATCAGCTCTTTAATTGGCAAATGCTTATGCTTCACTCTCACTAATTACAAACCCCTAATAGACCCTTCAGCACAGCCACAAGCTCCTGGGTTAGTGCTATCGACAAAATGCATGGTGAACAGAAAATTGTGCTCGCATCGTCTGACCTCCGCTGGTGCCTCTTCTGCTGCTGTGCTGTGGTTTCTGCTTCGTCAGTCACATGATAGATTCCACTTCCCACAAAGAAGAACACAGAAAATATATACAAGACTGAAAAGGGGTGTGGGGAGAGAACCTGTTAGCATTTTTGGGTTTGTTCCTCATGGGTATTATTGTGTGTACAAAGAGCCAAGAAAAGCTCACAGAGAAAAATTACTTCACAAGGCCTAGGTTCCTTGTAATCTTCGTGTTGCACTGAACAGAGAGCTACAAGTGTAGAACAGAGCCAGACTTGCAGGCTCGTGCATGGTACATGAAACCAGCAAAACTGCACAAATGGTTGTTAGACCTGGAAGAAATCTATTCAGAAGTAGTGCATCTTTCGTTGACACGCAGACCCAAGTCACACCATGTGTGAATCAAATGTGCACTCACTTGAATAAGGAGAAAACAATTTTTTGGAATGGTCTCCTGAGAGAAAATAACTGAATAATTGGAAGTACTGAGATAAGCCTTGGTGCATTTAACTACGTTTAAAAACCGTCTTTGCTCTGTGTTCAGTTTAGTGGAAATAAGTTTGTGGATCAAGTGGATGTCATCGTTTTGTTATGTTGCAGTAACTGAAAAGGTAATTTATATAACTGTAGTGTGAGGGTTTGATGTGTGGTAGATGAATCACTCTTAGTGAAAAGAAAGCAGCAGAATGGAAATTAATAACTTTTGCTTTACTCTTTCTCCCCACAAAAACACTCTAGCTGCTAGCGGATCCTAGCTTGAGGTAAATAAAAAAAGAATAACGGGCATATTCAACAAATTATCACAATTATTTTAAATATGAATACCTAAAGGTGTAACTATGTTAATAATAAATATTTAACCTTAATAAAAAATAAACCTTGCACTCCTTCACAAATAAACTTTCTACACTCTTCTGCCTCTGTGTCTGTGTTTTGTCTCGAGAGCCAGGTGGCCATACAGTGGTGAAAATTGCAGGCATCAGACATAGAACCCCAACACCTCCTTGACTGGAGACAAGCATGCAGCAGGTGCAGTTTGTCTCCAGGTGGGGTCTACATGCCGCCAAAACTTTTGTCTCTCCAGCAGCTGGGACCAGGAGTGAGCCCCTCTTCCCCAGACCCAGTTAGAGATGCCCAGCAGTTCTTGAAGAACCTGATGGTAGACAATAATGTAGAGGCCTTTATCAGAACATTTGAGTGAGTGGTGACATGACCGGGCTGTTTCAGAGTTCCACAGCTGGCCTTATGACCCCCCTATGGAAAATCTTCTATGGATCACCCACCTGTGGCTACCGCCCAACCGGCTGTCCGGCCAAATGGGTTGCCTTTCTAGGGGCCATCTCAGCAGAGGAAAGGAAGGGATGAAGGGGGCTCAGACTCCTGGGGAGATGGTGGCATTCTTGACATGTGCATTGGCAACCCTCAAGAAGGGGAGAAGGGAGCACCAGGTGTGCATGCCCCTCCACTGTCCCACCACAGGGCCGCAGGGATGAGATGCTGGACCTGGCAGTCTCCAATGGATGACGCCATGCCCAGGGAACCCAGATCAATGCCATCCAACACACCCTCAAAAGCCAAGGCTGGCAGGTTTGGCAATTTTCAGCCCAACGTACCAGTATGCCCCCAAGGTCTCACTGAGGCTGGAGCCCCACTTCTGCCCTCCTGCACTCAAGCAGCACATCATGTTGGCCTGCCCTACCGCCCTCCTGAAGTCAGTGCAGCCATGTGCCCAGTTGGCCATTTTGTGTGTGCATGGGGATGTGCGAGAGATCCTGCAGGCATGGTTTGAGGGGAAGGCAGTGGCTGGACATCATGGGCTTCACCCCAAACTGCTCATGTCCCTCCTAGTGGGGCAGGACTGGCACAGCTTTGCCGTTCAGTGACCCGTGGCAAAAGAGAAACCGAAGACAGCTCCCAAGAAGAAGGCGGCAATGGTATATAGGGTCATATCCTGTTCAGACCCGTGATGTTAGGTTCAGAAATCTAATGGCTTGTGGGAAGAAACTTGTGATGTCTGGCAGATGTAGTGTTGGGAGGGGCACATCTTCTCAGCTGTGCTCACCATCTGCTGAAGGGACTTTTGGTCAGCGCTGCTGCAGTTTCCAAACCAGGAAGTGATGCAGCTGCAGAGGATGCTCGATGGTCCCTCGGTAGAAGGTGGTGAGGATTGTAGGGGGAGGGTGGGCCTTGCGCAGTCTTTGCAGAAAGTGGAGGGGCTGCTGTGCTTTCGTGGTGATGGTGAGTGTCCAGCTGAGGTTGTCCATCATCTGCATACCCGATAACTTCACATTGCTGACTTTCTCAACAGCCTAGTTGTTTATGTGAAGTGGGGTATACGGGGCAGAGTTCCTCCTGAAGTTGATGACCATCTCCTTTGTTTTGTCAACATTTAGGGACAGGTTCTTGTCTCAACACCAGTCCACCAGCTGTCTGACCTCCTCTCTGTATGTGGGCTCGTCATTGTTCCTTATGAGCCCCATCACTGTTGTGTCAT
Source organism: Alestes dentex (assembly GCA_037576975.1). Lineage (NCBI taxonomy): Eukaryota > Metazoa > Chordata > Actinopteri > Characiformes > Alestidae > Alestes > Alestes dentex. The sequence continues at coordinate 10,410 of JBBIGA010008264.1, read as the reverse complement.
CTGTAAACATGATGATGTGGTTTGTGCTGAATTGGGCAGCACAGTCATACGTTAGCTGGGTGAACAACAGTGGGCTGAGAACACATCCTTGAATCATCCTTCTGGTGCTCAGGCTGACCATCCTGGAGGTGCTGGTTCCAATACTAACAAACTGAGGCCTGTTAGGAAAGCCAGGACCCAGTTACACAGTGAGGTGTTCATGCCTAGTAGACTTAATTTTCCTACCAGTCTCTGTGGAATGATGGTGTTGAATGCTGAACTGAAGTCTGACGTAACTGTCCTTTGAATCTAAGAAAGGGTGAGGTGAAGAGCAGTTGAAATTGCATCGTCAGTTGGGAGGTCTGGGAGGTGTGCTTTCATGTGCCTCAGTACCAGTCTTTCATACATTTTGTGATGATTTGGGCGAGAGTAATGGGCCGGTAGTCATCAGACAGAACACTGTTGACTTCTTGAGCATTGGGATGATTCTGATTCTACATCACAATGAGTCAGCAAACTTACAAATTCAGTAGGGAATCAAATAATTATTTCCCTCACTGTATATTGTCTAGTCCAGCAGTTTTCCATAGGTTAACTCTGCTTAGAGTTCTCCTGACGCTAGCCCTGGTCAGGCAGAAGACCTGCTCGTTTGGTGGAGCGGTGGTTTTCCTTGCTGGTTCCTTATTCTTTGCCTCAAACCATGCATAGAAGTACTTTAGTCCATCTGGCTGGAAGGCATCACTGCTACAGGCCTGAGGAGTTGGCTTATAGATTGTGATGGATTGTATTCCCTGCCACATGAGTTGTGCATCCGTGAAGTGAAGTGGCCATGGATCTTCTATGTATATGCATGCTTTGCCTCTTTGATAGCCTGTGGCAGTCTGGCTTTTAGCTGTACTGAGAGCCACCTTGTTACCAGACTTAAAAGCAGCATTTTTGGCCTTCACCGAAGCAAGCACCTCTGCAGTGAACCAGGGCACCTCTGCAGTGGTTTGCCTGGCTGGTGACCGTTCTGGAGACCATCCTCAATGCACTTGCCAATGTAGCCAGTTACTGAGAGTGTGTATTCCTCCAGGTCCAACTCACCATCGTAGGTGGCAGCCTCTTTTAAGGTGTCCTAGTCTGTGCATTCAAAGCTTTACTGTAGTGCAGAGATAGATTCCTGAGGCCAGGTTCTTTCACGACTGGTCTGATGTGGGTCTGTATGGGTCTGTAGGCTGGGGTGAGGAGGATGGTGATGTGGTCTGATTGTCCCAGGGGGGTTGGGTGCAATCACATGTGGCAAAGTCTATGTGCTGGTAAAATCTTTAGCGATGCATTGTTTCTTTAGCAATGCATTGTTAAATTAACCCGCGATGATAAAAAAAAAAACCATCGGGGTGACCAGTTTGCAGGTCACTTATCTTTCCATATAGCTCACCCAGTGCATCGTTAGCTTTAGCACTGTTAGCATTGGCACTAGGACGAATGCTAACAGCCACGATAGCCGATGTAAACTCTCTGGAAAGATAAAAAGGTCTGCATTTCACTGCCAGAATCTCCACCAGAGCTGAGCAGTGTGCCATTGTGATCGCCGTGTTCTTATTCCATTTCTTGCTGATGTAAACACACAACCCTCTGCCTCACGTCTTACCAGATAATGTGGCTGTCCTGTCTGAGTCAGCCTGTCTAGCTGTATAGCAATGTCGGGAAGTGTGAAAGAGAGGGGAAGAATGCTGTATGGTTTGGAGAAAGTGACACTGACAAAAAGACAGGAAGCAGAGCTGGAGGTAGGAGAGTTGAAAAGGTGAAGATATGTATTTGGAGTTTCGACAATGGACAGGATCATGAATGGGTTTATTAGAGGGCCAGCTTGAGTTGGACCTTTTGGAGGAAAAGTCAGATTCGTGAGATTGCACTGGTTTGGAGATATGCTGAGGTGTTTCAATGAAACATCTAACAAAACATGTAACCAGAAACAGATAAGCTTTTGCATAGGACGAATCAGATCTTAAATGCACAACAAATCTGGTTTGATTCTAAGGACTAACAGGAGAAAATACAGTCTGCTACAAATGACCAGTGATTCTGGTACACAGACCTACACACTTTTCATAACTTATAGCCCCTTTAATGATGTGCCATTCCAGTTGACTGTGCCTCAACCATTTGTGCAGGAGTAGCCCTGGCGTCTCTTTTTCCAGAACCTTTGAAATTGTTCCCTTCACTTTCACTTTGCCTTTTGAAAGCGAATCTTTATTGTGTTTGTTCTCAATCTGGCACATTTTTAGTCTTGTGTTAGATACGCTTCTCTCCTTTTCATTTTGACTGTGTGTTCAGTTCACTTTGCATTCTCATTCTATGTGCCCATACCCATGACATTCCCTTGTCTGCTTAAGTGAAACAAAAGCAATTTTAATTATTGGCTGCTCTGCCACAATTTGTACTTTTTCCTGTTTCTGTGACATTTTGTTTTCTTGATTTCACAATTATCAGATGCATCCTCTTTTACCTTGATAGAAACTAAGAATGAACTTTCAGCTACGGCTGACAGCTGTGGGGACTTGAGCAGTTTCAGATGTTATTATGTAAGAGGTTGTGTCTTTTTGTGCCCAAAAAGCCAAGTCAACAAAATTCAAAATCACAATATGAACCCATGCTGCCATTGTTTTGCTGTCGTTTTTAGTATGGCTACATCACTATGTGACGTCTCTTCCTGTTTGCTGCCATTTCTGATGGACATTTTGGCGTTGTTTCTTCCCTGTCTTAGAAATCTGAAGTTCTAGTGTGTTAACCCATTATTTTGAAGATTATTCAACAGACCCAGAGAAGGTATGACCGACAAGCAACGTATCAGTATGGAGGCACTAAGCAACTTGTCTGCTCTGAATGCGGCATGTTTAGTTCATCTTCTTTATTTCTTCTGTAAAATGACTGCAGATTGCTTAAAATAACGAATAAACAATCAAGAAAGGTGATGACTGTAGCTTGCTATGGAGTTGGTGATTATGTGAATCTACAAAGTTTGATGCTTTCTCACAGCATGACAAATATGCTTTTTTTTTTTTTTTACCTGTCGTGTCTGGCATCTTAGCAAGCAGAATGTGAAGCTGGGTGCCATGATGCGCCAGACACCTTTGCTTTGCCAAGTGGGGCTTTAACAGTATCAGCCCCTCTTGTTATCTGAACTTTTTATTTATTTATTTATTCATTTGATTTATAATTGAGCCAGATCAGACAGTAGACAAAAATAGAGAAAGAGATACAAGTGAAAATAAAGAGAAAAGGAAATGAGCCAATAGAGAGAGAGAAAATGGGGAAAGACAAAGAAGAGATCCAAGTGAAAACTAAGGTTGTGGTCCGCCCTCACATGCCCCCCGAACCCTCTCTGTCTAAGATGCAAATAAAATAGAGGGGAAGGCAGCTACGCTACGTCTGGCCCTGTCGATGAGCCAAACACATACATACATCTATTCACACAGACAAGTACAAGGTGGCCTGAGGCCGAGGTCCCCTCCGTGCTACCTGCCCTCCCTCCCCCTCATCCCTACCCAATCCCCCAGGACGCGCTAGGCCCCCGAGGTGTTAGCCGGCATCTGCCAAGCCACCCCACCGGGGGTGACGCGTCAGGCAAGACGTGGAAGCCCTAGCACAATCGAGATCCTGCCAGTGGGACGAGCCACCCACCAGCACCAGTGCGCAGAACCTGCTCCCCTGTCCACACCAGCAGGGCCCGGCTACTCGGCCGGGGCCAGCACCCGCCGCCAAGAGCTGCCAGCAGCCCTGCCCACAGCCAACGAGCAGCCACCGAGGCTCCCCAGCCCCACCATGTCAGGACCGACTCACAGCCATCCCGCACCGGCAACCACAACCCCCCGGCCCCATGGGACCAAAAGAGGTCTGCAGCCCCCCAAGGTTGTTCTTGGATTTCCAATTCAAGAGAATAGTTTTTTCGGCGATGCACAGGGCAGTGAGGACCATAAGTGCTGAGTTATCTTCCAGATCAACATTGCTTAAGTCTCCTAACATGCATAGTTTCAGGGAATCCCTAAACTTAATGATAAGATACCCTCTGCCAAAACATCCTTACAGGTGTGCACACCCACATGGCATGCATGTAGTAATCTGGTGTGTTACTTGTGCAGTGGGAGCAGATGTTAGAACCTATGAGACCCATCTTGAACATCCTTTGCCCTGTATAATGTGTTCTATGAAGAGTTTTATAATGTATAAGTTGTAGATTGGTGTTTTTTGTCATTCTAAAAGTGTTTAAGCCCAAATATTCTAATCTAGTTTAGCCAACAAATCTAATTCCCATTTTGAAGTTGGAAGTGAAACTGAACTGTCTGTGTTCAACAACGTTCTATATATCTTTGATAATAATTTTGGGGTGGAGCGCTTCATAAATTCTATTACTCTAATAGGTAATTGCAAGATTATTTCCTCATGTTTAAATTTTGCCTGTATTGAGGATTTAAGTTGTTGATATTCTAAAAATGTACCACTATGAATAGAGTACTGTGATAGGAGTTCTTGAAATAAATGAATAAAGTTTCCGTCTTGAATAATGTGCTCCAGGTACCTTATGCCTTTGTCTTTCCATGATGTGAAATTTAATACTCTTTTATTCAGTAGTATGTCAGGATTGTTCCAGATGAGTGTACGTTTGCTTAGGGTATGCGAAGACTTGGTAAGAGATATCTGTGTTCTCACAGAACATTTGTTCCACATTTAGCCATAGGGTATCTAGTGGGCTGGGGTTAATCCATTTCAAAACATCTTGTAATGTATTGGCAAGGAAGCAATAATAAAAGTTTGGCAGGTCTAAGGTTTTTAAACTGATTCGTGGTGGTTTATCTTTCCATAAAATTTTGGAGATGTGTGAATCTAATGACTTAAACCAAACGGATAAGGGTTTGTAGGGGATCATTGAAAAAAAGTAGTTAATTTTGGGTAAGACCATCATTTTAATAGTAGCCACCCTACCCATGAGTTATATAGGTAGGGACTTCCACCACGTGAGATCTTCTTCTATTGTTTTAAGAAGTGGAGTGTAGTTTAGATTTGGCAAGTCTGAGAGCCTGGAGGTGATATTTATGCATAAATATTTGATGTGCCCTGATTGTAATTTATTAGTGGATGTGTTCTGGAAAACACAGTTCATGGGCAAGGCAATGGATTTTGACCAGTTGATGGAATATTCAGAAACTGAGAACATTCAGAAGCTGAGAATTTTCCTATGATTGACAGTGTCTGGGATAAGGAGGATTGTGAGTTCTGCAGAAAAAGGAGTACATCATCTGCATAGAGACTTATTTTGTGGTGCTCATTTTTATATTTGAATACCATTAATTTCTTTGTTTTGTCTGATAGTGGCTGCTAATGGTTCAAGAAAAATGGTGGGGAAAGAGGGCAGCCTTGCCTGGTGCCCCTCTGTAGACTAAAGCTTGGTGAGGTGTGATCATTTGTCCTGACTGATGCAATAGGAGAACTGTATAATGTTTTGATCCAAATAATAAAAGACCAAATTTGCAAATTTCCAATTGCCTTTTCTGCGTCCAAAGAGATAATGACTTCAGATTTCTTAAAATAATGAATTTCTTAAAATAATACATGTTTCTTGCCTATTTTCACTTTGATATAGTAAACAATCAAGAAAGGCAATAACTGTAGCTTGCTACGGAGTTGGTAATTATGTGAATCTACAAAGTTTGATGCTTTCTCACAGCATGACAGTAGTATATAGTATATACTTTCTGTCAAAAAGGAATTTAAGGAATTTATGGCTGTGATTTATGACCCTAATTTATGATCCTTTTATGATTGTGACCTTTGATAACCTTTAATTACTTTTTTATGACTTTACCATCTGTGTGTTTTTATGATGTGTGAAACACCCTGTCCCCTGAGGTCAGGGCCTACACGCCCCCCACGTGTTCCTGGAACCTGTTTAGACAAAATAAAAAACAGTCTGATTAGTTTATTTAACAATTGTGTGAAGTATATTTATTTTAATCTTTTTGGCTGATCTACCAACGAGATGCTGAAAAAGTGTGAAAAGGGTTGCGTGAGCATGCTTTGAAGTTTTGAAGAGAGAAAGTTCAGAGGAACTGACAAATTCTCAGAGAATGATTACAGTATATAAACAGGATAAAGATGTGTAGCTTAAATTAGACATTGTAAGCACAGTGAAAGTCATATTATTTTATTTTGCAGGTTATGAAATGGTTAGACAAAGCCGTGCATGAGGCTTTCTGCGGGAAACCTAGTGTTAAAAAAATTCAGCTCTTGTTAATGTGCATTTTGCTAACAATTCCACATTTTACAGCTTGTGGTGAAATCTTTTGCACATGTTAAAACAATGTTTTACCACTAAGGCTGGAATTTAATAGTAAAACCCCTTGTTTTCAGCAAACTTCATCAATCTTCAACACACCCTATTATACGCATCACACAGCAGACTGTTGTGTTATATTACTTTGATATACTACGATTATCATGCATTTCTTAGAAGGAAAAATAAGTTGGAATACATACCATCACCGCTTCCACATGCCCTCTCAATACTAATACAGAGTCCCGTAAATGTGTGCATGCGTGCATGCGTGTGTGTGTGTGTGCCTGCGTGCCTGCGCGCGTGTATGTGTGTGCGTGTGTATGTGCGTGTGTGTGTGCATGTGTGGGATGGGACAAGCTGGCGGCGTGATTGAATGGGTGCAGTGTGAGCAACGTCTTTGATCCATTTGTATGCAAATAGTTCAGAGAAATCAGTGTGTTTTACAAAAGACATCCATACACGTTAATAGGGTGAAAGAATAGGGATTAAGGGTGTCACCAAGTATGAAGATTAGCGTCGCTTGCGGGGGTAAAACAAACTGTTGCTTATTGTACCCCGCAGACAATGAGATGCGAATCTATACATTCCCCCCACAGCAAGCGTGTTTAAAAAATAAAAAACAGTCTGATTAGTTTATTTAACAATTGTGTGAAGTATATTTATTTTTAATCTTTTACAATTTTGGTGATCTACCAACGAGATGCTGAAAATGTGTGAAAAGGGTTGTGTGAACAGATGCCTTGATGCGGTCCGTCCCCACGGACTTCTATGAACTCACAAATTTCTCTGAGAATGATCACGAAATATAAACAGGTAAAGATGTGTAGTTTAAATTAGACATTGTAACCACAGTGAAAGTCGTATTATTTTATTTTGCAGGTTATGGAATGGTTAAAACAAAACTGCGTATGAGGATTTCTTCTGAACCCCCTTAGAGTTTAATACATCAATTCAAACAACTGTATGTGATGCTGTTTAAACCACTTAATCATTTGAAAGTGTCCTGGGATACTTGGAAGGCCAAGCCGGCATTATTTCATGAAAAAAACTCATTAAAAAAGTTAAAGTGAAAGACCAGTTTTAACAGGTGACTGGTGTTCTTCACTGATATCGATCGTGACTAAAATCTTGTTAATGTGCATTTTGCTATTATCCCCACGTTAAATCAACATTTTAGTAAAAATCCTTGTTTTCACCAAACTTCAGCACACCCTATTACAGGATTCTCACAGCAGATGGTTGTGTTATATTACTTTGACTACAATTTCTCTACCAATTATCATTCAGAAAATAAAACAAACAAACAAACAAACAAACAAACAAATAAATAAATAAGTGTACATAGCAGAAATCCTGCCGTGTAACAGCGGAAGAATTAGAACGTTTGTTTTAACTCTTCAAATCTGTGTAGAAAAGAACAGTTTATTTAGATTGTCTGGAATATATTTATTTCGTTTGACCCACATCATTTTGATCATTCACGCTGGTGATATTTCATGTGAAAACTAACTGTGAATGTAAGAGATAAGATATTTACTTGTTTTACAAAGGTGAATCTCTGTAAAAAGGCATTTTTAAATGTGGAAAGACACAACGATGATTTCCAAAGAATCAAAAGTGGTGAATAAAATGTTAAAGGATATTTTAAAAATAAATCTGGTAAAAAGTATGACTTTTGGTTCTAAAACAGTATATTTAAACATTACGTATTTAATATGGTTAAATCTGTTTTTGAAAGTTTTTTAAAACTCTGACATATATTTTATTCTATTGTTTATCTTAACTACTTTTTTTTTAAATTTCTTACACCCCTTAAAAGATTGGTTAAAACACAAATGAATTTCATTGGTAGGAGTGATAACACACCGCCCATTACCCAGAGTACTTTGCGGTGACCTATAAGAATCCAATGCTGTGATTTTCATCTGTTAGCTGCTGCTCACGGATAAAGACCATCATCCCCGTTTTGAAACATTTCAAAATGGCTGGTTACACATTCGGTAAGTCAGATTGTGTGTATATATTTCATATAAATTATATTAGTTTTAGTGAACTTTCTTATGGTTATGCTTTCTTGTTTAATAGGATAAAAAAATGTTTCTAGGCGATGCCTATGCTGCGGTATCAGCGGTCGAAGGATAAACTGTTTTTGGTGAGTGATTTTTACTGATAAAATTTATATATGATTGTATTTATCTGTTATCATGATATGTGTCTAATACTTGTAAATAATGGTATTTTTAGGAGACCACGACAATGATTTTGTTACACCCCCACGGGGTCTAAAAATAAAATTTGTTTGTGCTCCCTCCCTCTCTGACGTGACACTCGGTGGTGAAATCAACACGCTAAAGCGTTCAAGACTTTCAGGTGCTCAGCGGAGGCGAGGTAGATGATCTATGTATATGATACTTTTTAAACATCGTGCCAAACACTATCATTTTTACTAATAAACAATTATTTTGTTACACCATAGCTGGTCATAAAATAGACACGCCGAACGCGGGTGCTCAGGACACGATTGTTGGTGTGTATGGTCTGTATATTTCATTAATTTTCATTCGCATTTACACATACGTCTAATATATGTAAATATTGTTGTTTTAGCGCAACTGGAAAAAATAGCAAACGACGTTCCACCGGTGCATAATGACGCTCCGCAACGTGTAGCTACCACAGCATCGGGACCGAATGAAATAGGAAATACAACTTTTAAACATTGTATATTTGTTTTTGCAGTCGGTAATCATAAGTAATAAAGTGTAACTGTGTTTTTTGTTGTCCTGTAGAGCTCCAAGGACAACACATGACTGCGGCCGGCGTACCCCATCCGTTATTCTATGTTTGGAATCCAGCACTCAGGAGCTCTGGCATAATACAGGAGACCAGGATTCATCGCATGTATCACCAATGAACATTGCTTCAGAGGATCAGAATTCTATTTCTACGGGTACAGAGCCACACTACTCGCGCGATGGACAGCCAGACCCACGCGCTCATGACCCGACACCGGAGATCTCGCCATGCGTGCAAAGTGACGCTATTCAATTAATTAATACTGCTGATTGTGATGTGTCTTTTTTTCCACAAGCTGTATCATCATCATAAAAATGTCACAACCACCTAAACAGTTGCGGCTCGATGGCGACTCGTCCGATGAAATTACATTCGACGAGGACATTGTTAAGGGCCATCAATAATAATATACGTATAATTGTTGAAAATACACGTGTAGACAATGATTCGCAAAACCCGCATACTTCATCTGCAGTTAATAATCCGCATACCGCATCTAACCCTATTACTTTTGATGAAAACACAGTAAGAGCCATCAATAATAATATACACATAATTCTTGAAAATACACATATAGATAATAATAATATTCTGGATACCATGTCTGATGATGACAGCATTTCATATGATGACCCTGATAATTCTATAAATGTCCTCAGTCCATCACCACATTCAAACACTGTTACCTCACCACCACATGCAGACAGCAGTACGCAAGCCTCTGATGCTGGCATAATGCAAACAGGTGGTGTTTCAGAAGGGACCCCATCAAACTATGGCTTAGACCAGGCAGCTATAGAACGATTGGTGAGATAGGGCGGTGTGATTGGGGAAAATCGCATTGTAGCTAGACCGAGATTCAACAGCCTTGTGCTGCACAGATCGCTTAACTTCAGAAATGTATCAGGCAATGATATGGCGGCGTACATGAACGGTGTGCATAACATTCTGAGCGACATAGTCGAGCTCTCTAGAGTGTTAGCTGGTCATAACGGTGTTTTCTGCATCACTTTAAGAGGTACCAGCCTCACTTCTGACGTAAATGCAATTCTTTCAGCAAAAGATGATTATTCTCTAGACCGCTTTATTAATGCATTGGAAAAAGTCTTGCAGAGTAATCACCGGGTTATGACTGATGACAGTCTAGAAGTTAAAATCTCTATAACACGAGGTCGAAGCGGAGGTGCACGTAGAAAATTAGCTGACTTGGCGCATAATCAGGTCATCAGTAGGAATAAAATTAATTTATTCTGCCCCATTAATACGTCCAACAAACTATGCTTTGCTATGTGTCTAGCGCATTACCTCAACCCACAGCA
>JBBIGA010008235.1:0-11215 GCA_037576975.1 Alestes dentex | reverse complement strand
GGCTGAAATTGTACTGTAATTCGTTCTAAATGTTCTAGACTGGGCATTCCCAATCTTATTCCTGGCAGTTTCACACCATGCACACTTCTGGTCTCATAGCACACCTGGATCAACTCTTAAACTAGTGGTTAAGTTCCTTTTTGTCTGGTTCAGGTGTGTGAAGAAGGGAATGCACAAAAATGTGAAGAGCATGGAGTCACCAAGACAGGGATTAGGATTCGTTCGTTAAACGCAGTGTGTGGTTTGCTTTTGCAGGCACTGATGAAGATGCCATCCTCATGCTCTTAACCGCTCGCAGCAATGAGCAAAGACAGGAGATCAGAACAGCATATAAGAAAGCTCACGGCAAGGTGAGACACTCCTCTGTTCCTGCCTCAGTGTCAGACCAAAGATAGGCCTTGCATTTATAAAACCTAAAGTTAAATGGATTGTTTTTGGCTTTAATTTCAAATCCAAGCCACTAACATATTTCTGATGTATCTTAAATTTTATTTATTTTTTTGACTGGACTGAACTGACTTGATTCAAACATGTACAAAAATTTTCAGATAAAGAAGATTCATTATATAAACAGTATTATCATCTACTATAATCAAACTAGTAAATGCAATGCGTCACTTTTTTCAGTGCATGAGTGCATGCATGTATGAATGCTCTGTATATTTATTTATAACCTCTAATTGCCAGAGGACATGATGGATAGCAAAGGAAGTCAATTCCAGGCCTCTTGCTCTGTATGCATTCGTGACTGATGGTGCTGGTGGGATTTTTATTACCGCAGCTGTCAAGCCAAGACCCTACGAAAATCATTCCCTAATCAGTCAATAACTGTAAATAATCCCAAACCTCAAAATGCTCCCGCCTCTACTTCTCTCTCTCACTCTCTGAAGGACCTGGTGAAGGATTTGAAGTCCGAGCTCGGGGGGAAGTTAGAGGATCTGATTGTGGCTCTGATGTCTCCTCCTCGCGAATATGATGCACTTGAACTTCGCAAGGCCATCAAGGTAACATGAAGTTTGAAGGTGGCTCCATTTCAGTTCCCTGAAAGCCTTTCGGTGGATGAGCAGTTTTGTGAAGTACATACACTATATGGACAAAAGTATCGGGACACCTGACCATTACACCAACAGGGACTTTAATGACATTGCATTCAGATCCATAGACTTTAATATGGAGTTGGTCCCCCTTTGCAGCTATAACAGCTTCCACTCTGCTTGGAAGGCTTTCCACAAGATTTTGGAGTTTCTGTGGGAATTTGTGCCCATTCATTCTGTAGAGCTCCAGTTCATCCCAAAGGTGCTGGATGGGGTTGAGGTCAGGACTCTGTGTGGGACAGTCAAGTTCTTCCACACTGAACTCATCCAGCCACGTCTTTATGGAGCTCACCTTGTGCACTGAGACACAGTCATGCTGGAATCGAAAACTGTGTTCACAAAGTCGGAAGCATGGCGTTGTTCAAAATGTCTTGGTCTGGTGGAGCATTAAAATTGTTCTTCACTGGAAGTAAGGGCCACCTGAATTCAATAATTAAGAGGTGTGTCCCAAAACTTTTGTCCATATAGTGTATCTGGAGTTACCAATAAAAAGTTTCTATACTAATTAAAGACTTTTTCCTGGAACCAAACCCAAGAAACATTTTGGAACCAGTTTTAAACGTAAATCTTTTAACCCCTCTCACCTATCCATTGGTCTGAGCTCATTTTGCATAGTACTTGCTTGCAATAAAGCTTTAAGATGTTGAAGTACGTTTCAGAGGTTAAATGTTGATCTCGTGTAATGCAGGGAGCGGGCACCAAAGATGAAGTTCTGATTGAAATCCTGGCCTCCAGGACACCTGAGCAGATGAAAGAGATCATCAAGGCATACAAGAACGGTAATCATTACTCTGCCTGTGGAAAATAAACCCGCCTGGCCCTATTGCTAACACAGCTCCGATTTCACTTAAATGTACTTGAACCTTGCCAAAGGGTTTGAGCTGTCAGTTGTTGGCCTGTAATTTTACTCAAATGAACAATATCTAGTGTTTTAGTTATTTATGAGGCCATAGTTTTACTGATGCATGGTGTCAGATACTGGAAGCTGTTGTTTTCAAGTGGACACCATGAACCCCTAGCCTCATATTCAATAGCACACATAGGTACTGACCATATGCCGTGTGGTAATGCTTATGTGTCGATACTGGAGAAGCCACTCTACCTTCAAAACTATAGAATTTATAAACAAGTACTTTCTTGTAGAGAATTCACTGCTTCCATAATTGAGCCCAATAATAACAAGCAAGGTGTTAAATCTGCTTCTGTTTCATGTTTCTAATAAAGAACAAGGAGGCAAGCTGGAGAAAGACATCATGGGAGACACATCTGGACATTACCAGAGGCTGCTGATTATGCTTCTGCAGGTAACGGAGAAATGTGCTGTTGTTTATATCGGCGGTGGAAACCCCATGGACTAAACTGGGCCTGAATGGAAACCATAATAAATGTTAAAATAATGTTATGTCAGTTTTAAGTCAAAAAAGACTTGTGTATGTGTAGGGTTTTTTTTTCCTGCTACAATATTAAATCTAAAGAACTCTATTGCATACATAAGATGGTAGTTTGCTTAGTCTTAAGCAATAGAATTCAGTTTCCTACAGGATCAGTACAGTCAGCACTGGAGGGTTAAAGGATTTGAATTAAATTTGATACAGTGTGCAAAAGTTTGAACACCCCAGGTCAAACTATGTGTTTCGTTGTTTTTTGGACTGAAAATAAATTCACATTCCCTACAGGTAGCAACATATTGGAAAAAATAGAAATTGTGCCATAACTTTTGCAGAGAGGCTAATAAGCACTAGCATTAAAATGTGCACAAGTGTGTTCTCACTTGAAAATGTTTGCAGAATTTCACTTTGAAAATATTTAAATTTGCCATCTTTAATAGTTAGGCTGGGTAAACATGCAAAAAGGCTCTTTCTCAACCAGCTGGACAGATTTAGCTGTAATTAGACCGGTGTTAACTACATGTCCATATCATTATAAATAGCACATGATTTTTAAAATACTGTTCCCATGTTGTTGAGTCCCCTGAAAGACGGAGAGGTCCCCAGCCTCTTTAATTCCAACTTAACCCCTGACAGCCAGGCAACTTGGCCATGACTAAAGAAGGTCAAGGGTTCCATCCTAAAAGATGCCCTTCGGCAATGTGTCCAGCCCACAGTTGGATCTGAGTAAAACACGGGTTAAACGACATGCAAAATGCATGAAGTGTAAGAGAGAGGACAGTCAGAAACGTAGGAGGGACATTCAAAACAAAATGGAACATGAGACCAAAAGGTCACATTTAAAGTGGATTCTATGGAGGGATGATGAGAATGGAAAGGTGGGAGCTGATAGCCGAAGCCACAAAAGCGGCAGGAGATGCTTCTCTGGTCTGATAACATGAGCAGTTGTGATGTCACCCCTAAGTGATTAAAACTGCTCTTAAAGTGGTGGTGGAGTGAGGATTGAATGCACCTGAGGCGTACACTACGGTAACTCAATACCAGAGGTTGCCAGGTTGGGGAAAACTCATCAGGCCTTCTTAAGGAAATGAAATGTTGACCTTTAATTTGCCTCTTTCCCTCCGAACAGGCAGGAAGGGAGGAGGGAGTGGATGAAAGCAAAGTGGAAAAAGATGCCAAGGTAGAGAAAAAACAGAACATGTGTTTACATTCCTATTGGTTTTCATAGTGAATGCCACACACCCTTACTTTGGTACATAATGTTACCCAAGGCCCTTATGCTGGTAAATTATGTTGGACATATATCATATCAGGACCCTTATTTTAGTTATAATTTGCATAAATATAGAACCAGTGACTTTACTTGAGTAAAACGTTAATAAATGCAATCCCAGCGCCCTTAATTTGGTAAATTTGATATCAGTGCCCTTATTTTGGATAATATTTACATAAAAATGGCATCAGTGCCCTTATTTTGGTTAATATTTGCAAAAATATATAGAACCAGCAGTATATTTAGTAAATAGTTGGGTAAATGAGTAAATAGTTGCATTAGTATGGTATCAGCACCCTTATTTCAATAAGTAGTTGTGTAAATATGGGACCGGTACCCTTACTTTTGTATAGAATTGCATAAATATGATACTAGGATACCAGGATCTTGTACCAAAGCTCATTGGACATTTTATTAGAAACACCTACCGTATGGGTGCCCTTTGTAGTGTATTGATTCTAGAACTGCATCTTTTGCTGCACAATTTATCAACCAGCCTGTATCACATTAATGCAATGGAAAAGGGCCACCACAGGACCACCTCTGACCAGATATTACTTAAACAGGAGACGGTGAAGGCCAGTGATGTTATGTTTGGTGTCAGTCTAGGTGTTTCTTTGGTATATGATAGAACACAGGGGTGCCAAATTTAAGATGAAGTCACAGAAGTAACCTGATGCCCGGGTGTGGGTTTCAGACAGTAGACATGTTTGCGTATTTGTATGTTGATCGTGTTTCAGGAGTTGTTTACTGCCGGTGAAGGGAAGGTCGGCACCGACGAAGAAAAGTTTGTCAGTGTCCTGGGCACCAGGAGCATTGAGCACCTTAGGAAAGGTACGTGTGTGTGTGTGTGTGTGTGTGTGTGTGTGGCCTGAAATTGACCTCAGATATGATAAGGTAACCCATGGGTGGGAAATGTGCATTGTTATAGCAGCAAAGTGGACAGAGCAACAGAAGACAGCCGATATAACAATATAATATAAAAACGGTACACAATACAAAAAAATATGTATAAACATATAAGTTGTACTTACGTGTACTTATATGAATATTTAGTTGCTGCTTGATTTTGCTTAGTGTCCGTTTTGGACCACTGTGCCAGTTTAACAGGACCAGGTTATCCACTAAAAGCAGGAGTCGCAGCCTAAACATGCTGCCGACCCCTGAAAGAGCCAGCACATTGTAAGACAAGCTTTGGTTGAGGCTGGGTTAAGCAATGACATTTATATTCATGGCCATGAGACCACAGCGAAGGCACTGAAATGTGTCTTATGGCTACACTATCACTCAAAAGTTTCACACACACTGAGATTTTGTTTGCTACTCCCTTAGAATGTCCTAAAAATACACTCAATATTCTTTGTTAACAAATACATTGAGTCTATTCACCATTTGAGTTTTCCTTTATTATCTGGAAAATGTCATATTTTTTCACTACTGACCAATAAAAAACACCTAATATCTTTATAATGATGTGGATCATCAGACAAGTGTCAGATATTTAAGGAGCTATTAAGTGCTTGAGTTTGACTCTGTACCAACACACAACCAGTTAATAGGAGTCAGACCTGCACTGTACAGACTCTTTCATCAAGACGCTTGTTTTATTTGATATATTTTCATTTCTAGTTGTTCACTCAACAGCTTTCCAGTAAGAAGAATAAAAATCTGCAGATTACGGAATAAATGAATAAGTGATGAAAACCTGTGGTGTGCAAAAACTTTAAAAGTGCCTTGATAGCTGTACAAGCCTCATGTTATTATGTTTATAGTGCTTGAACAGAACAAGCCCTGTCGTGTTTGAATGGTCCAATTCTTTTATTGTTTCTAATCTTCTCTCTAGTTTTTGATGCGTATAAAAAGATAGGCGGCCGTGACATTGAGGAGAGCATTCGGGGCGAGTTCACCGGCAACCTCGAGGCATTGCTGTTAGCAGTGGGTGAGGGAGGATGAAATAAATCCAGAATTCATCTATTAATGTGAAAATAACATGTGTACATCATAGTCTTTGTAAGAACTGTGTTGATGTATTGATACACTGTATTATACATTGATACATTTACAGTGTGTTAATACACTGTATTGAGGCATTTCAACATCATTTCAGTGTCGATATGCATTTAAATGCCTCAATCCAGTGTATTAACACATTGTAAATGTACCGATACATTATGTCATACAAAGTATTGATACATTTACAGTGTGTTAATACATTGTATTGAAGCATTTAAATGTCATTTCAGTGTGTAAAGTGATTTAAAAAGACAATATGGCATTTAAATGCCTCGATCCAGTGTATTTACACATTATGAATGTACTGATACATTGTATTATACAAAGTATTTATACATTTACAGTGTGTTAATACATTGTATTGAGGCATTTAAACATCATTTCAATGTGTAAAATGTTTTAAAAAGACAAAATAACATTTAAATGATTGAATACGGTGTATTTACACATTGTGAATGTACTGATACATTGTATTATACAAAGTATTTATACAGTTACAGTGTGTTAATACATTGTATTGAGGCATTTAAATGTCATTTCAGTGTGTAAAGTGATTTAAAAACAATATGACATTTAAATGCCTCAATCCAGTGTATTGACACATTATGAATGTATTGATACATTATATTATACTTAGGACTAAATGGAGACAGATGATTCGCTGTGGCGACCCCTGAAGGGTAAAGCCGAAAGAGAAAGAAGAAGATACATTATATTATACAAAGTATTGATACATTTACAGTGTGTTAATACATTGTATCGAGGCATTTAAATGTCAGTTCAGCGTGTGAAGTGATTAACAAGACAATATGACGTTTAAATGCCTCAATATAACGCGTTAGGACAATGTAAATGTATTGACACATTCCATTATACAATGCACCGAGACGTATGTAAAACGTTATATTGAAGCACTTAAATGTCATTTTGTCTTTTTAATCTCTTCACACGAAACGGAACTGTGTGTAACGGCGCTTTGTCTCTTCTCAGTGAAATGTGTGAGAAGTGTGCCGAGCTACTTCGCTGAAAGCCTCCGTGACTCCATGAGGGTATGAATAATCAATGTGGATGAGATCTCATTTTAGTTAATGGCAGTACGCTGAACAGTGGACCGGTCATGGCCATTACAGTAATGTGCATTTTATGTGTCTGTTTTATTGGTTGGTTTGCGCCGCTTCAGCGCGCCGGCACTGATGATGAGACGCTGATCAGAATCATGGTGTCCAGGAGTGAGGAGGACATGCTGGACATCAGAGCCATTTACAAGAAGCTGTATGGAGAATCGCTGTACCGCACCATACAGGCAGGTCTAACGCACACACACACACACACACACACACACACACACTCACACACACACACACACACACACAGCTTCTCCTTACCCTAAATGTAGTGGATCAGTACTGAAGAATATAGTCTGTAAGTCTGTATTTGTTCCTGTATTATACAGAACAGTACATTAAGTACAGTGTGAGGTGTGTTCATGTAGCTTTTACAGATCCGGTAATATGAGAGGAAACTGCCGTCCTCTGCTGTTTAGTTTTAAGGAAAAGCAAAATGCCCACTTCATATCAGTCTTTAATTTTGTGAGGGGACTGCCCCCTTCCTATTCTTCCCATTATATTAACACAGTAGAATTCCCCCCACAGTCTTCTTCACACATTAGGTGAATTGGAGATGCTAAATTGCCCCTAGGATGTGTGCAGGAATGTGTTTGTCTGTGTGACTGTCCTGAACCAGGGGTTTTCTCTGCTTTTGCGTTGTTAGTGAAGGGATAGACTCCAGCACACCCCTCCCCCACACTGGTTAGGATGAGTGGCTTGGACTATGGATGGATGGATGGAGGGATGGATGGATGAATAGAGAGAGGGAATGTATGTTTGGATGAATTGATGAATCAATGGGTGGATGGATGGATGGATAGATAGTTGGATGGATTGATGGTTGGATGGATTAACGGATGAATGGATGGATAGATGGATGGATGAATGGATGGATAGATGGATGGATGAATGCATGGATAGACGGATGGATGAATGGATGGATGGATGGCTGGGTGGATGAATTGTCATCTCTGATTGTGTATTTGTCTCCCTTTTTAGGAGGACACTGAGGGAGATTATGGGAAGGCCCTGCTCTACCTCTGTGGCGGAGATGATTAATTACACCCTTTATTTATTCTCTTGTTGGTTTGATTCCATCAGCTCATATTTAATCCTAAAACTTCTGCTTCTTCACAAGAAAGTTATTTTATATGTTTTATACTAGTTGGTGACACTTATGTGGACTGAACAGTCTGATCAAGTCAGCACTTTATTTGGAAAGCCCTGTGGTTCTTTAACATATATATGTTACTAAAAGTAATTAAATATATTAAATTCAACTGAATCATCCCCATAAAACTTCTAACCCTGGCCTAGTTTCTTAATAATTTGTACACATCTGTATATCTGAACATCTGTATAAAACCTAGAGGGGGCGTTTCACATAAAGTGAGACTGAATCTTTAATTGCTCTTAATGTGTTCTCAGTGTGATCCAGTCATTAGCTCATCAAGTGTAACCAGAGTTGGGTAGACTAGGTTTAACTCATCCTCAAGTGAAAGTATTGCTACTGCAGTAAAATATTAAGTAGTAAAAGTAACTTTCCAAAGACAATTAACAATTTAAAAAAGGCTACTTAAGGATTATTTAAATTTTAGAGCTAAATACGTCCAACATGTATAAGCAAAGGAATGAACGTGTGTTATGATCTGTTCTTGCCTGTAACATTAAGGAAGCTTCAGCACGTTTAATAAATGGATTTGGCGTGATGTGTCCACTGCCTTTGAAAAAAACACTATCACTTTTTTTACTTTGTAGAAGATGATCTGTGTCCACTTGCATAAAACAGGTGCAAAAAAGGTTTATTTTACATTGTTAAAGGGATCATTTGGTGGTCTGGTGGTTAGGGAGTTACCCCTGGGCTCAGAGGGTCATGGGTTTGAATCCCAGGACTGCTAATGGCACCACTGAGGTACCGTCCCTACACATTGCTCCCCGGGCGCTGTGTTCCTAGCTGCCCGCTGCTTCACTTAGTGAATGGGTTAAATACAGAGGAAGAATTTCACACTGTTCACACAGTGTGCTGTGGTGTGTTTACACAACATTCACTCATTTTAAAGCTGTATATTAAAATTTTACACCTGTCAAAACGGTTACTGATTTAAACTCAAAACTAAATGAACAGTCATGTTATGTTATAATTGCCTGAAGAGGCTTTACACAGCGCACTATCACTTATTTGTAATGACTCTTGCCTGCCAATAGGTGGCATAATCGCATTGCTGGGTCCAGTTTGACAAACTGATCAAACGTTTCTTAATGAATGGACATTTACACCAAGACTAACTTGTTTTAGGAAAGTAGGCAACATTTCATTTCTCTTTAGAACACAGCTCATTAAATGTTTTTTTTTTTTTTTCATTTTCAAGTGGTAAAAATGCTGAAAAGTACAGGGTGGAGATAACAGCACTTACACTTGATGTAATAAAATATTTGTCATTCAGAGAGATGTAATGATTGGAATTTGAATATAAGAAAATAAGTCCAACAGGAATCTTCTATAAACACCTTTTGTTTTAGAGCTTTACGAAGCTGGCCAAACTTTTATAGAGTTCTCAATGTTCAAAAACTGGCTGAACTGATGAGGAGAGGCCAAGTAAATGTGCAGTTGGGCAGGTGCTGAACTGAAGAGGTGTGTGTGTGTGTGTGTGTGTGTGTGTGTGTGTGTGTATACACTGCCAAAAGCCTAAATCTGCTTACTAAACCCTTACAATGGCATTCTTTGGTCAAAATCCTCTCTCTAGAAACCTCAGTTATGATTTTTTGCACAAAAAAGGGGTCATTTGTTCAGCCAATCAGAAAGCAGCAGGGCAGGGTGGGACATCAGGCCACCTCAGTCCACTCCAAACAATACAATAATCTCCACCTACCTGGAACCACCAGGAAGTAAAAAATTCCTGGAGCGCAGCATGTAAGAGCCGCTGGGGGCTAAAACACCCCCGATTAGTGAGAAAATCATGACTCAGTTGGTGCATCCAACAGAAATATATCCAAACATTAAAGCCTTACAGCCTTTATGGGCCACCTTTGCCTCAAAGTAGGTCAATCAAAGTAGGAAATAATGCAAAAGTGGTTGTAGAATTGAGCAGAAACATGACGGGACACCACACAATGAGTATCCTCTGCACTCTATCGGATTTCAGTCTTCTTTGATTTCAGTCCAACACTTTCACAGCTCTGTGGTTTCACAGAGCAGGGAGTGTCTGTAGGATCCAGTGGCATATAAAGCGCTGCCAGAGGCTTTTTAGAAGGAAGTGGTCTGAAAATATATTTTACTATTGACTGTAACGTTTGTGATTAAGGACACATTGTTGGTGTTTTGAAAGTGAGACTGTTCCTTAAATGAATGAGTTGCCTGTTAATGAGTGAATGGACAGTCCGATCAATGAATGAACGTTTTGGACGATTTAAAACAAAGCGTGTGTGTGACTTGCGGCCTGCTTTCTTAAGAACTCAGTTGAATAATGACTTTATTTTATCTTTATCCCAAGAGGAGTTATGCAGCCTTGGGCACACTCATACCACGCTTTCATTAATCACTGCTGTTCTCTCCCAGCCAATCACATTTCATGTCTCTGTGAGGGTATTTCAGTTCATAACACACCCTACTGTACTCTGCGGAGGAACTTGAAGCACATGATGATGTATGTTTATCCATAATTTTGGATTTATGAAAATAAAAGTGAATCAGTAATAAAATAAAATGATACACACGAATGATACGGAAATCAGTGTTTGAGGCAGTGTTGAGTGTACAGGGTTTAAAGGCTCCACACTGAAAAGGTAGAGTTGCTGGTTCAAATCCAGAATGGAGCATTAAGCGATTTGAGTTACAGGTATTAACATTTCTGCACTCTCATCTGCTGAGTGTTGTGAATGCAATAAAAAGACTCAAATGAAAAAAAAAAAACCCCACAGAACCATACTACTCAAAGCCATTATAGTCACCATATTCTACACTTTTCTTGCATTTAATCTATTTTGTGTGGATTTTATGTACAATAACATATCAGCAACAACCATCATTCATTTTGACGCTACCATTTTTTTGACCTCTTGCTCATTGACCAAATCCTCAATATTAAACCTGTTTTATTATTGTTCTGATTGTCTCTGGGTTGGACCTCATTCAAAAAGCAGTCTGGGCTGACAGGTGTGGATCAAAAGTTTCAGACTGCAGAAAAACACTACATGGACAAAAGTATTGGGATGGTAGACAGCAGGGACTTTAATGACACTGCATTCAGATCCATAGACTTTAATATGGAGTTGGTCCTCCTTTGCAGCTATAACAGCTTCCACTCTTCTTGGAAGACTTTCCACAAGATTTTGGAGTTTCTG
>JBBIGA010008205.1:0-15393 GCA_037576975.1 Alestes dentex | reverse complement strand
TTGTAAATTTAGTTCCGCATTACTTTAATCGCGTCTTCTCCATCGTACCGTGTATTCTCCGTACGACATCATGTACCGAATCGTGACCCATGTACCATGACGGTTTGGAACGAATACATGTACCGTTACAGCCCTAATTGTGAAATACAATTCACTGTGGTTATACCTTAATTTAATCTTATACGTGTCCTTTCCTCTTATAATGTCTGCAGTTATTAGGTACGAGAGGGAAAGAAATGCAACTGGAGACCAACTTCAAGAGTCCGAACAAACCACAAGAAACAAACGTGAGTTGGTGAGACTATGTATGTATGAACTGAAACAACTGAATGAGGTTACAATGTACAAAAAACGTCTCGGCAGTACTTTGTTGAGCATGTGTACCAGTGTATAAGGTACTTTTCTTTTTGCAGGTGAGCTAGACACCATCCCTGTGATTGGTTTAGTGGCTGAACACAGTCAGGACAGTGAGAACGGTAAGAAATAAAGCTTATGAACTAGAGGACAGATGTATGAATATTAACATTTTGAAATTACTCAACTTACATCCAGTGTTCCTTTTGAGTATCAATGCTTACAAACATTCCAAAGACTAAGTGGAACTTTAATACACTTATTTTTAACAAAATTGAATCTGTATGTGATGCTGAAACAGTTGTTATAGCAAATAAATATGTTGGATAACAACGTGATAGACTAAATATTAGAAATTTTGAAACACTTAAGTGAGTAGACAATTCCTACATTATTCTAATATTTAAAAAAATACCATTTAACTTTAGAATGTTATTTATCCTTTAGAATGTAACAAGCTGCTTTCACTGCCTTGCCTTTAAGAGTGATATATATATATATAACTGAACTCTGTACCAGTTGGCTGGTGTGAATTGTTCCTCATTCTAAAAACAATCTGGACTGAAACACTCCATATGACTTCAACATGATTGACCTAAGCTGCTACAGTTGCTGCTGCAGTTCTATTAATTTATCTATTTTTGTTTAGAATTCACAAAAACAGTGAATTAAAAACAATTTATTTATGCAACTAAATGTGCAAATGTGGACCTTTTGACAAAGGCAGAAAAATGAGTGTTTTGAAACTTTAACTGTGTTTAACCATGTGCAAGCTCTTCTTTAAAAAATATATATGAAAATATGATTTTTCAAAGATATTGGCCTGTTAATCTCTTGGATTATACATTTTATGTAAGACTTATATGTAACAATATTTTGGTGGTGTCTGCATTTACCAGTTTTCGCTGTAGAAATCACAGCGATTTCTCGTTTATATGTAAATAAGAATACTTTTAAAATATTGTCATCAGAATACAATCCTTCTTATTACTTGTAATTAGGCTGAAAAAGAACATCATCTGTATTACCAGTGCTTATTATGCAAAAACAGTTGTTATTTGATTCTGTTTTGTTCTGTTTTCTAATTGATGAATCCTCTTCCTGCACCAGCTATTGAGTCCTCCACAGATGATGGTCTTGTGCTCTTTGAGGGTCCACACACAATAGAGTCCAGTTTGAAAGAGAAAGAGCCTGAGCCTCAGACAGTAGTTAAGGCTGTGGCTCATGAGGAGGACACATACCTGCACCAGGCCTCTGACACCAGCCTAAGACAAAGACCTGCACCTTGGATGAGTCTCTGAGTTTTCTCTGGATTGGTGTAAACATAAACATGGTCTAAGTTACACATTTGCTTGTGTGTCTTGCATCACCTATTGGAGAACAGTAGATGACACCCTCTGACAGGCAAGTAGAATGTTTATATGACCAACGTATGCTACCAATAACAACTTCTTTTCTTCCATCTAGTTAAAAACAATTTACCTCACTGAGCTCATGAGCCTTTGCCTGCTCTCCAGTGCTCCAGCTTTGTCTGAACAACTTTTCAGAGGATACGAACCTGAGGATTACCTTTATGCCAACTAGCCAATCATGTTAATGCAAAGGTAGTATGCTTACCACTACTGTGAATGTTTTCTTTCTCTTGTGCAAACATCTATGTACACTCTCATGTCAAGGGAGTATATGATTTCACTTGAAGTGAACACACAGAAACGGGACCCTGTTACGGTAATATTTAATAATGCAAACGGTGCCTCACAAAAGTGTTCAGCACCACTGATGGTGGTTTTAAGTAATATACTGGTGTTATGTAATATTTTGTAATAAAGATTATTAATTGAAATAAGCTGCTTGCATAAGTATTCATCCCCTGTGCTTTGGAAGCTCCAAGTTTACACAAATGTACAACATTGCTTTAATAAGGTTGCGGTTGGCTTCTTCCTTTGAATCATTAACAGTAATTAAAAAAACAAAAAAAAAACAAATACAGTAAAAAAATACAACAGAGCAAAGAAGATTAAATAGAATATGCAATTTTAGTGTGTCTTTAGTTTGGACTTAAAAAAATGTTTCTAATGTCTGGGGGTAAGGAATTCCAAAGCTTGGGGGCAGCACAGCAAAATGCCCTGCTCCCCATAGTGACCAAACGAGCAGAGGGGACAGTAAGATAGATAGAAGGGGATGATCTGAGGGCGTGAGAGGGAGTGGCAGTGTGAATAAGGTCAGACAGGTATGGAGGAGCAAGCTTAAGAATGGCCTTAAATGTATAGAGAAGAATTTTATAACTGATTTGTAATTTTACCAGAATTTATCAGAATTTTACCAGTGTAGCTGCTGCAGAACAGGGGAGATATGATAGGTAGAAGGGGTTTTAGCGATTAATCGAGCAGCAGAATTTGAGCAGCAGAAGTTGAAGCTTATGGAGATATTTGTTAGTGAGACCTAAAAGAGGAGAGTTACAGTAGTCAATTCGTGAAGTGACGAGACTATGAACAAGACTAGGAGTGGTATGGGGAATGAGGGAGGGGCGGAGACGATTTATGTTACGTAGATGAAAATATGCAGACCAAGTGATATTACAGATATAAGATTGGAAAGATAATGTGCTATCAAGGATGACACCCAGACTAAACCAGTCTAAAGGAGTATGCTTTGTGCAGATGGAGTTTAATCTATTAAGAAGAATAGTATGGGATATAATGTCAAAAGCTGCACTCAGATCAAGAAGAATCAGAATGGTGAGTAAACCAGAATCAGCTGCCATGACGAGGTCATTAGTGATTTTTATTTGGGCAGTTTCCATGCTATGAAGGGGGCGAAAGCCAGACTGGAATAGTTCATACAAGTTATTTTGACTTAAGAGTGAGTGGATTTCAGTAGCAACTATCTTTTCGAGAATTTTAGAAAGGAAAGGTAGGTTTGAGATAGGACGGAAGTTATTGTAATTATTTGGGTCAAGACCAGGTTATAGCAGAGGTTTTGAGAGAGATAGGAACAGTTCCAGTGGTGAGTGAGGAATGTATTATTGCAGAGATGAGCGGAATAAAGAGGGAAGGCACGCTTTAACCAGAACTATAGGTAGGGGATCTAATTAACAGGTAGAGGATTTTGACTTGCAGATAAGATCTGAGATATCCGAGGTAGAGGGAAGCTGGAAAGCGGAAAATTAATGCAGAAGAGAGTTAAAATCAGAAGAGATGTTTGAAGAATTGTTTGAACCCAATTGCTGATGAATCTTGCCAATTTTCTCATTAAAAAATGACATTAAGGAGTTACAAAATTCAACAGAGTACAGATGAGAGGGTCGGGAATCTGGGGGCTTAATGATAGTGTTGAACAATGAAAACAAAGACATGGTATTTCCTTGATATCAGCATATGATATCAGAATAGTAAGTGGATTTGGTTTGAACAATGCAGTCCTTATAATGTAAAATATGGTTATTGTACAATTCACGATGAACAACAAGACCAGTTTTCTTATAGAGACGCTCAAGTTTTCGACCTTTAGCCTCAAGAAGCCTTAATTCAGGAGTAAACCAGGGGGCAGAAACAGAAAAGGAAACAAATCTGGTTTTCACAGGAGCCTGAGAGTTTAGAATGTTAGTAAGACTGGGGGTGAGGTAAGAAACCAGAGCATCAGGGGAGGAAAAACTGGGTATTTTCATTAAACTAACAATGTCAGAGGAGAGAGTATCAGGATTAATTTGCTTTATATTACAGTATGAAATGGAAGCTTTGCTATAGGAGGAGTAAAAATAACCTTAAATGAGTTAAACAGGTGATCAGTTATAAGTAGCTCATCAGTTGTGCAATTAAAAGGAATAAGACCACAACAGAAACTACATCTAAAATATGACCTTTTGTATGAGTGGGAAAGTGAATGTGCTGCTGGATGCCAAAGCTCTCCAGACAGGATGCAAAGTCCTTATTGAGAGGAAAATTAAGATTTTAATATAGGAATATTAAAATCACCCAGCAGTATTATATTTGGTGAGAGGGTGGATAAGTTGGTGAGGAAATCTGAAAAGTCATTTATAAAGTCCTTGCTTGCTTGCCTTTTCTGGATAAAAGACCCAGTTTCAGAAGTAAAAATATAAAAATGAAGACCAAGGACTATTCTAAGAAATTTCAATTAACAGCATAGGAGTTGGCTGCAAAAGTCAAAGGTATGTGGACACCTAGCCTTCACTCATATTTGAGGTTATTGAACATCTCAGAACAAAATTGTGGGCACAAGTTGTTCGGGCTCTGTGCTGGTCACAGTGCATGCCATTATTTGTGTTCTCCTGGCAATCGCCAAGCAAAGATTCATTTATGATAGTGCCAGATAGTGAAGCATGATTCACTACTCCAGAAAACACATTTCTTCTGATTCAGTCTAATGGCAGAGTGCTTTACACAACTCCATCCAACGCTTGTGGTCTTCAGCTGGAGTATGCAAGAAAGCATTAGAATAACCCACCTACAATGTGTGATAACGGTTTGTGGTCAGATGGGACAGAAATTCTACTTTTTTTGGCCAAAATTTAAGGTGGAGTTAGGCAAGCAGCATATTGGTTTGCAATAAGAACTGCTGCCAGGAACAGGCTTTCTAATTGTTATTTGTAATACAAGTCTGATTACTTTTATGGGGTGACTTGCAGTACTGTTGCAAGTCACTGTATGGCCAAAAGTATGTGGACACCTGACCACATCTAGATGATCTTATTGTGTTAAGTGTAAAGTGACCATTTGTCATACATGCACACAGCACAGCACACAGTGTGAAATTCTTCCTCTGCATTTAACCCATTCACCAAGTGAAGCAGCAGGCAGCTAGGAACTGGTCTGAGCTCTGTGCAGGCCACTGGAGTTCTTCCACACCAGACTCCTTAAACCATGTGATTATGGACCTTGCTTTGTGAACAGGGCCACAGACATGCTGAAACAGGAAAGAGCTTTCCTCAAACTGTTGCCTCATAGGTTTAATTGTGTAAAAAATTCTTTGTATGCTGTAGCATTAACGTTACCCTTCACTGAAACATTTTATAATGCTAGTACTTATAGTTAGCCAATGTATCAGCAGAAAATTCACAAACTGATTTATTGGAAAGGTGGCAGCCTACTACCGTGCCATGAGCTCTTCAGTATGACTCACTGTGCTGCCAGTGTTTGTCCATATGGTAGAGCTGCAAAATAGGCTTTTGTCTATATGGTAGAGCTGCTAAACAGTCGCTTTTTCTAAAGCTGGAATTGAAGGGAATTATCTGTTACAATTACTCAGAGGTTAAGTGTTTTTAACCATTGCAGTTAATTCTTTCTATGTGGTCATACAGCCCATGTAAAACCAAGTATTTAAAAGCGTGGATGTGCTGTTAAGCAAATGAACACTTCAGTGACCGCTAGAAATTTCCACTTTTTTTGCAGTAAGCATGCTGACCAATAACTATTAGGTGTTCTCTGAGGTTTGTTTTTTGTATGTAGGAAATAGACACATTAAAATAAATTGAGTACAATGACAGAGGAGTACTTGAAATAAATGCACTGTGAACAATATTTTGTTTCTACAAGCAACCATGTAGGAAAACACCAAGAAAGAAATATTGAATGTTCCAAAGGTTTGCTCTGTCAAGTGGTGGACCTGCTGTGTAATAGTACATGTGAATCGGCAGAATATGTTATGTTTTAATGTATGTTGTAATGTCTTCAATAATATTTTTATGTTTATAATTTTACATAAACATTACAGATGTAAACATGTTGGTTTTTAATTTTTTGAATGAATGAAAAACCTTTTCAGAGGCTAGGTGTCGATACTCCAAGAGGTAAAAAGATTCCCTTGCACCTATTCATTTTGATATACCTAGTAGTGAATACATGTGAGCTGATCACTGCGGTTATCTGTTTTGGGGGCATCACTGTTTGATGCTTTTATTTCAGATCAGTTGGATTTAAAATCAAAACAACAAATGTTTAAACAAATGTTGGCATTTAAAAATTTAAATAAGTATCATCATAATAAGCCATTACTTTTATGACACATTTATATGTAAAGCCAATTGCACTTAATGAATAAAAAAACAGCAGAGGAGCACAATTCCTTCCGCTCTTCAGGTATAAAACTGGAAAATCTAGGTGATTTGTAAGATATAATGAATAAAGGAAGCTGATTGAGTCAGGTTTCAATGTGGTACTAAACCTGATTAAGAACCAGCCAAGATATTCAGTCGCTTTAATCAATAATTGTACCTTGATTTGAGACAGACACTCTGGATTTTAGATGCAGAGTGGTGGTTGTAAATATTGCCTGTATCCTTGATGGGGCTTTGGAAGCTAAAGACCAGCTTCCAGTGTCTGTACATTATTTTCACTCTAAGTTCTCATTTTGTTGTGTCTGAGACTCTATAATCAGTATACACACAATACTCCACAACAACTAAGCAAAAACAGGTGTTTACAGTGTTTTGTTAATTTATTAAAAACAAACAAATATTTAAAGTCTTTATTGTCTGATGAATCCCCCTTTCAGTGGTTCTTGAGAAGCTTCTTGATTGGACTCCACCTGTGCCAAATTGAATTCATTAGGCATAATTAAGAAAGGCACACACCTGTCTATTTAAGGTCCCACAGCTGATGGAGTATGTCACATTGAAAACCAAGCCATGAGATTCAAAGAATTGCTCCAGAGATTTTTTGTGCAGAGCCGTACAGAAAGACACATATCAGTCCAGCACTCCATCAGACAGGCCTGTATGGTAGAGTGGCCAGAAGGAAGTTTCTCTCTAATGGGTATATGATCGCCTGCTGGGAGTTTACCACACAGCAATTTAAAGACTCTCAGCCTATGATAAGAAAAATCCTCTTGTCTGATGAAACAGATATTTAACTATTCCTAATATGTGTAAAGATAGACGGAAAGATGGATGCATAAAATATACAGCAGTAAGTGGAGGATTTGTTGTTTTCTTAGGGAACACCTTTTCCAGAGTTCCAGTGGGGTGAAGGTTTACATTCCAACAAGACAACGACCCAAAGCATACCACCAAGAAAACAAAGGAATGGCTTCAGGAAAACTCTGAAAGTCCAGCCAGAGTTCCAGCCAGAGTCAGGACCTGAACCCAGGACAGCATCTAAGCAAAAACAGGTGATTTTTAAAAGAAAGGTGTGCTAAGCTTATAGGATCATTCCCAAAAAGACTTGAGGTCAGTGCTGGACGGGCCATTGGGCATACTGGTGGGCCGATGGTAATTTTGGGCCGGCGTGGAATCCTGTCAGCACGCCCACATTTTTAAGAAGAGTTTTAGACATAAAATCAGAACTTGAAGTGGTCCTTTGGTATTTACAGTAATTTCTCAAAGTAAGTGGAGGATTTGTTTAAAGTGACCACAAACTTTACAGCTGTCATTTTGGGTCATTTCTGTGAATCCCTTTCTCAGTAGATCCTCATGGGCAGTTACTGTCTGCAGGGGAGTTCCTACCTTATGTCCAGGGAAAGGTGTTTATTATTCTTAAGGGCTCTGCCGGTTTTGCTATTCACACTCTACCACTCTAAATGGATTTACTAACAATAAATATTTTTATCCACATCTTTTTTAGGGTATCCTCGATAGGCTAACACTGTGGAAACAAAGGTGGGCTGAAGGTGACAAAATGTAGTGTCTATGAATAAAATCTGATCATTCAAACAAATCAGAAAATGCATGGTAAAATTGATTTAAAAAAAATGATTATATTAATTAAAAAAAACTCTTTATTAACTTATTTTAATATATTGGCAGTACTCCACATGAAATGACAATAAATTGATTTTATTACAGAAATTGATTTTTTTATATACTGATTATCACTTTTTTTAACTTTTATTACACAGTTGTAGCACTTGTGTGCAATGTTAACACACCACATAATGGATGTTTGAAATCCTGTGTACTTTCCCACCCAGTTCCTGCCATCAGCATGAAACACCAGTCATTAGAGGCCATGCAGTGTTTGCAGCCTTCCAGTATCACATCTTGTGTATGTTTTTACTACAAAATGCCACAAACGCCTGTTTTTGTCTTAAGGTTACAGTTTAGTTGTTTTTAAGATTCTTTATTTCTCCTTAAATATTTATTTACAGTTATTCTTTCCTGATCTTAAATATTTATTTATGAATACTTTTCCTGATTTTAAATATTTATTCAAAATCATGATTTCCTTTTTTGCTGTTTTGTGTTTGGTTTTATTGTTGTTTATCTAATCTGTTCATGTTCAAGTCAGGAACAACTTAGGAACCTTTAAACAGTGCTTAACACAACAAGAGATACAAAATTTGCTGTGATAAAATGGTTAAAATGACATTGTTCATTTTGTGCAATCACAAAATGTAATTAAAAAAAATACACTCAACCAGGAGAAGTGCAGATGAGTGAAAATAGCCCTTTTTAGTTATATCAGAGTTTATCAAATATCAGAGTAATATATAGCTATACATAGATCTGTAATATTACATTCTTGTTAAAAAAATTCTTCGTTTTACTGTATTTTTACATTTATTCTTTTACTGTATTTTTACACATATTCTTTGTCTTTTTAACTTCACTTATTACAAAATATTTACCCATTCAATTATACTCTTGCTATTTGACTGCATGTTCATTCATGATTACATAATCCACATGTCAAAAGGTAAATAAAGGGAAGGCTGTTTGCCTAAAGACTGGAATTTGTGAACCTTTGTGTGGCAATCCGCTTCCCCCTTTATTTATAGAACTAAACAAGAGAACTGTTTTGGGCTCTAATGTCTTTACCACAGTTTCCTAAGAGGGCCAAGAAAATAGGAAATGCAATTAGTTTTTGGTGGATAGAAAACTTTATCCACCAGGGAGACAGCAGGGGTCTGAGTTTCATAACCAATTAGAGTCGGAAGGAGGTAGTAACAAAAAGCACCAATCCTTTCCTCTTCAAGGGTGGAGAGAATATATGTGGAATGTTTCCAGCTGAAGGTACCTGAAGGTCCAACTACATTTAGAAGTTCGTTCTCTGTTAATGCGATAAATTCCTGCTAATCTTTGCTTGCACAGAAAAACTGTACAAACTGTAGATCTTTCATGACTTAGTCTCACTTGACTAGGATAGTGCAGTGCAGCCCCCTATAGATAATCTGCAAAGGTTGAAATTGTTTGACAAACTATCTGGTGAACCTTATGGATTTTCAGCAGTGGATTGTTAGGATTAGGAACAGAATTAGGGTTATTCTTAAATTGTGAATTTATCTTCAGATTAGGGTTAGGGAAAGCTGGGGTAAATTTAATCAATATGTAATTCAATGTAAATTAAAAGTATACATCTGAAGTTTACTGTCCACATTTATTGCACCTAAGAATATGCTCCAATTTTGCACATTATTTAAAATACAAAGGTCATAAATACAGACCCATCACTGATATAAAAACAGAGAAACATCTAAATAAATGATGAAAGAACTCGCATCTGTACATCCTTTATTCTGAAACTTGTATCATGAGAACATAAAGACAATAGCAGCTTATTTACTACAATAGTGCAAAAACATGGAGAAACAGAGCTGTCAAGAATTTACGCACGCATTGTTGAGATGTCAGAACTGCTAACGTGAGCGCTCCTCACGCAGCAAGGAGGAGTTCCAACAACCTTAAGTGGAAGTGACTTGTGCCAAACAAAGGATTTCCTTTAAGCAGAACAGTGGGTTCCATTTTGTGATGCCACTATTTACTAATTGGCGCCTAGTTTCTGCTCTGCTTAAGCTTTTCATTTTTTTCATTCCAATGTTTTGTTTTGTTTTTTCATTTCAATGTTTTTTGGCATTCCTTGTGGAAGGAAGCAAGTCTGCATGGGAAACAATCTTAATTGTTTTACATTCTGCACATGTGCACAAATGTTAGTTACTTGTGCCAATCTGTCTCTCTAGACGTGTGACAAGGGCCTTCTTCCTTTTCATGAAGACAATGCATCTTCTCATAGGGTATATCCTGAATGGACAAAGTCAAATGTGAGAGTGTTTCTTTTTCTTTCACTATTTGACTGCTTCATTGTTCCTGGAGTTAATTTATTAGAACAAGAGTCTCTGTGTGAACATCTTCAACCATCTTATCTAATCTTATATAATCTTCCTGGCAATGTGTCTGAATGATAGCTCAGCCTTGGCTCTAAGTGGATTGCTTTGGTTGGAGAGGGTTTTGTTTTAAATAACACTTCCCACTGACGCAAAACAATGACAATAGCTCTTGCTTGGCCAGAGTTATTTTAGGGCCTATAAGAAAGGTGGCCCTTGTTCGAAAGAGGATTGATAACAACCTCTGCTCCCCCACACCTTGTTTATTAATTATACTGGTGGCATGCATCTGCCTCTCAGCTCATGGATGAATCATTGTTTTCCTTTATAAACACTCTTATGTCCTTCATCCTTTCCCTTCTGAACCCTGGAGAGGTTGGCAGACAGAAACAATTTTGAACTTGCCACAGGGGTGGACCGTCAATTTGGATTATGAATGGACCCTTAAAGCATGTCAAGAACCAAACACCGTTTATTGCAACACAGCACTGATGTATGTAAGTTGAGGGTTCTTGTCCCCATGTCTCCTTTTGTAAATATCTTTTATGGCCAAGAGGCACTCCATGACACTGAGAAACATTTCATTTGGTTTTTGGTTTCATTTTATTATTATTGATATTATTAGTAACATACTTCACAATCACATAAATGCAAAAAATAAATGTTCCATACCTAATACATGTGCAAGAACATCATAATGTCATGTTTGCTTCCCTTTATTTGGTGTAACTGACCAAACTTTACATCATATGTTTGGAAGATTGTATATTACAGGTTGATATTATCTTAAAGTGCTCATTTTATCCCTCAAGTTTAAGTTAAGGGCCATGGTTCGAAAAATCAAGATAGGTATGTAATGTATTGCAATTTGCTTGCTTAATGTATTATTTACATCACTATTGTACATATATTCCATGTTCAGTCTTTGGCCTGGTCTCTGGTCATTCCATCAGTCTGTTTTTGCATACTGATGAAGCTCTTTCAAGTGCTGGTTAATTTGTGCTGTGAAAAAAGGTTGCATAAGTAAAAGTAGAATCATGATTGAAATATATTTTCTACAGCTCAAAGCCCACACTCATGTAAAGACTGAATCATTTTCGTCTTACCTGTCAGCACATCACTTCCGCCTGTTGGTCTTCCTCCTCCAAATGGGGATGCTCCAGCGGGGATAGAGCTAGCTGAACCTAACCCTGTTCCTCCGATCCCAGTTCTAGTCAAGGCTGATCCACTGGATCCTGCTCCACTTGACCCTGTACTGCCAAATCCTGTACTGCTCAAACCTGTCCTACCTGAGCCTATTCCACTTGATCCAAAGCTTGAACCTAATCCTGCAGTGCCCGACCCTGTACTACCAAGTCCAGTAACTCCTGTCCCTGTGGAGCCAATACTTGGCCAACCTGCACCGGGCTGACCCAGTCCTGTTAAACTGAGGCCTGTTCCACTAGAACCTGGAGTCAGTGCACTAGCTGAATCACTTTTCTGCATGCCTATTCCTGCACTGCCTAACCCCAATCCACTTGATCCTGCTGAACTCCCAGACGTTCTGCCAAACAGTGATGTTCCCTGGGCACTAAGTCCAAGCCCTGTCCCAAATGTTGAGCCCATAGACCCCATTCCAGTCGACCCAAGGCTACCTGCTCCAAATGTGCTTTGTCCTGATCTACCATCAAAAAATGTGCTCTGGCCTGTTCTGCTTGAGCCAAACTTGCTTTGCCCAAACGGAGTCATGAATGGGTTGGATGCTCCACCGGGATGTTGTCCAAACTGCAGTGAGAAAAAAAATTAAAACTTAAAATGAAAATGAAAGCTTGCGAGAGAAAAAAAAAACATTACAAGCGGATATCAGAATATTTGCTCTTGGTTAACTTCTTACAGAGATTGTCGAGAACAAAGAGATTTTGATATGAAGGAGATAATATGATACTGCCCTTTCATTGAAAATCTGAATAATACCGTAATAAGACAAATACACATTTTTCCCCACCTTACAAATGGTCAGTGAAGCATTGAGGTCCTTGACACTTTCAGTGAGCATTCCGATCTCGATGTCTTTGACAGACACTAGATTTTCTAGGAGATTCTTCTTTCCAGTTTGTTTGGTCACGTCCAGCAGGAGCCGCTCGACCTCTTTGTCGTAGTTTTGCTGGGTTTGCTTGAGAACCCTCTTGTTCTCCTGGATGATGTCAGTGCGGTTTTGGTAGCACCAGCTCGCGTCTTCTTTCAGACGCTTGTTTTCTGTCGTGCACCGGGCGTTTTCCCCGACCGTCTTTGTGACCTGACTGCCCACTTTATCCAGATACGCCTGCAGCTTGTTCTCCACCTCTGTCGAAAGGCTGCTGCAGTTTGCACGGATGTTCTCAAGCTGAATGCTTTGTTTATCGCACGTTAGCTGGAAAGAAATGTGCTTTGAGAACAGGTCATCAACTCTTTTGAGAAATTCCTTGGTGACGTTGGGAATTCCCTCTAGGGACTGAATGAAATCCCGCTTACACGTCTGCTCATACTTCTCCAGGCGCTCCTCCAGAAAGGCTTTGTCCCGCCGCAGTTCAATCCCCTCCAGCTGGAACTTGATCCGGTCTTTTTGGGCGTTATCTAACTCAAATTTCATGAGATGCATCTGCTCGGTGAAGTTGGCCCTCAGTAACTTCTGCAGTTCTTCACCTTGCCGAAGCCGATGCTCCAAATACTTGTCACTTCCTTATAGGAGAAAAAGAAAACATTATGAAAGCGTAAGTCCGTTCATTCTTAGTTAACATGTTCAGTGCGTACCATCTCCTTGTGTTTATGAAGACCCTTGGAAGTTTACCTGATGGGGAGCAAGGGATGCGAGGACCACTTATTATGTTTTTTTTCTCCAGCTCACACTGAGTCTGCAGAATGGATAACACATGCCAGTATCAACATTCTGCTCTTATATTTTGCACAAATCAAAGCACTTGAAATATCATTTGAGTGGGCACACAGAACAGTCTAGGACTAAAGTGTAGTGTCAATAGTGTTTTACTATTAAGAAGCCTTTTTATGAATAGGATTAACATCTGTCTGTGTACAGGGAAAAAGCCAAATGTTTGTAGTGGTTTGTACTGTAAAAACCTATTAAATATCCTGTGGTTCACCATTCAGCTTGCTTGAGCACTGTTTTGTATAACAGTAACTGCAAGTTACTTTTGAAGATACTAAAAACATAGCCATTAAAGAGAAATAATTATTTATGAAAAATGTGACATCTTTAAGAGTTTTATGTAATCAGCTTTTATTCATTGCCAAGAAAAATGTCCTCATTATTATTGCTATTATTGTTACAGTTCATAAAAATATTACATTTAAAAAACAGGCCACTGTTTGGGTGCCTCGGTTGTCAATTTTCTAATGGAAAATAAGTATACATCTGTGACAAAAACACACTTCTGCAATTGTGTGTTTGTTTTTTTTTAATCAGCATAAAATGCTACATGATTGGGGTTGTTTAAATAATTGCATATGACTGTGGGCCTTAATGTACAACCTGTCAGGCTGTGAAGTCCATAAACAACAATATACATGTGACATTTCCTCCTGTTCAGTAGCTATTATAGAGAAGCAATGATTGATAGTTCTTACCCATTTTGTTCTTAGGTTATTGATGGTAAGGGTTGAAGTGTTTGCCAGCCTGCGTAAGCTGATCAGGTCTTTGTCACTGAGCTTCTTTGCAGTAAGAGTGATGTTTAGCTGATTGGTTAGGTTCTTCTCCTTCGCCCTGAGGGCAATATTCTCCAGAGAGAGATTGCCATATCTTTGCTCCAGCTCCTTGATTCTCTTCTCTTCCACTGTCTGCTGTGACCCTCCATAAACAAGAAGGAGCACCAGGCTGACAATGATGAGAGACTGGATCAGTGAGGAGAAGAATAAGACAACTCTCATGTAGTAGCCACAGCTCTTCTCTTTCGATCTGTGCAGGTTTTTGGCTGCCAAACCCATTTTGGCCTGTGTGTAGCCACCGTTATACATGAGTATACTGACCTTCTAGACCTTGTGGAACAGAGCTATAATTGTAATGCACTTGTCACACAGCTGATGAGCAAGGGCTGAGGAACCCTTTATACTGGGACATCTCCGCCCCCTTTTCCTGGCCCTCCCTCTATGACCATGCTCAAAGGGTAGGGCTCTGTAGCCTCAAAAAACATAAAAAGATATTCATTGTGTTCACCCCTAATTGGTATGCCGATTGTATATTTTCACATTCTGCTTCAGGATAAACATTGCTAATAAAGTGCATAAGCCACAGTACCTGCTGTATATCTAGCCATGTAAATGTGTATCTTTTATATACCTTTAATATCATTAAAACATATAAGTATACAAAAAACATACAACCTTTACATACCAACTGCATACAGAGTAATTCAGAATCTAGATGTACTATTTCTCATTCACCTTTGAGAGTAAATGTAGCCTGTATGTCTGCATAAATGGGTCATTTCTATACCAATCTTCATTCAAAGTCCAAATTTTGCATGCAGTTATCTTTACTGGACTAGTAATGTGATGAGATTTTTACATTGTCTAATACGTTTTTTGATAAATAAATTCTAATCCTGCATTTTTCTTGATGTTGAATTTATTTCCCTTATTAGTTCAGCCCTGCATCCCAAGCCATACACACTGATGTGCAGAGTGGACATCCAGAACAAATTCAACCCTAAAACCAGCTTAAACTGTGATACTAAATTTGGACTGCAACAATAAAAAGTTCTACATTAATTCACTTGTGGATTTACTATGACTTCAACTGATGTTGCATATGATGTTAACCCAGCAGCCTATAGTTAATGTTACATTGCAGTTAAAGCACACTACAATAGTTTTGAGCCTCTGCTCATTTTTTATATTCTACCTGTTATGCCTGTTGAACTGTCTTCTCTTTAGCATACTGAGAAGAATAAAATTAAAGAAACTCCCTTGCAACCAATTAAAAAAAAAAAAAAAAAAAAAAAAAAAATCCCCCCC